>CAJNIZ010015003.1:68840-96227 GCA_905231905.1 Symbiodinium pilosum
TATCTGCTTAAGGGGGACTATTGGGTTTGGGCTGGGTCCGGCCCATAATAGGGGTCACATTAAGAGCTTTATATAAGCATCTTATGAGTATGATCCAGCTTTCACTGAGTGGCGGCAGTATCCAAGGTCTAAGTTCA
Source organism: Symbiodinium pilosum (assembly GCA_905231905.1). Taxonomy (NCBI): domain Eukaryota; class Dinophyceae; order Suessiales; family Symbiodiniaceae; genus Symbiodinium; species Symbiodinium pilosum. The sequence continues at coordinate 68,978 of CAJNIZ010015003.1, forward strand.
AGACTTTAGGGTTTAGGGTTCAGGGGTTTAGGGTTTAGGGTTTCGGGATAATGGGGAATCGATTGCAAAAGAATGTTCTCGGGGCTCATACTGGGGCGTTAAATATAGAAGCGAAAATAATGACACCTTGAGATTCTATGTATATTATATGAGGTATAGGGCCTACCAGCTAGACCGCAAGGTATGACTGGTAACGATCTAGGCCAGGGTTTGAGACTAGTTAGCTAAAAGTTTCCGGCTGCCAGCATGTCCGAAGTAGGTATATGGACTGGGTCACTTCTGTTTGCCTAGAGAGGCCTTGGGTGGTTCAAGGTCGAGGATGCAGGATTTGCTCCCTGAAAGTCTGTGGGAAAATTGCATTTCTGATGCTCTGCTGGGTGCTTGAAACTGCATGGCGAGAGCTTGCCAACCTTAGTCCATGCCTCCAGCAATGACTGGCCCTAGGGATCCAAGTCTACAAATAACAGCTAGCTTGGGCCCCAAAGTCTACATACAGTACGTTATAGTACCTACTTTGAGGCTTTTGGATCCCTTGGCTATGGCTTGCACGACCGTGGCAGTGTGGCGTTGACCCGCTCTGCAGGGCAAGACAACATGTGAGATGCTTGCCAGGGTTTGAAAATGACATCGTGACCCCGAAATAACCACCCCTGTTAAGGAGTTTAGACTACAGCTCAAATGGCAAAACGACTTCACATTTTTTTGCTCTCCGAGATGAAAAAAAAGACAACTCTGAACGTTGATCCAACAATCGACGGGGTTTAGGGCTTTATGTAGTAGATCATAGTATGTTATAGTATACTACGGCTTATATATGGGGTTATATTATAGGGATAATGGAAAGGAACATGGAAACACTATAATGGGGTTATAGTACAATGTGGGGGCAATTGTGCCTCCGAGCGATCCATGTGCATACAGGACCCAACAATTTTTGCGACTCCGTGCGCGAGAGAAATACTGAAACAACTGCGTCTAGATGCAAGGATTGATCTATGACCAACTTTGTTCGAACATGTCCTTGTCAATCTGCGTGTCTGCCAGCCTGAAAACCTGGACTCCCAATCCATAATCAGCAGCAAGCCCTATCCCTGTGAGCCCTGATTGACATAACGCTTATTGTCAGACCCTAGCAACCCAGCCCCAGGAACCCACAATCTTACACATTGCCCACCCCCGCGGGCCGTCACGCCGACGGCGCGTAAAGCACGAGAGGCAGCACTCGTCTCCGCTTCCGCCATGCCGACCTGTTCTACATGGCGGTTGCTGTAGTATAGGCCCATCTTCGTGGTCTTGTTCTGAAAACGGTTTAGTTCTTTGGAGGGACGCTTCTCACAATCATGCGTATGATAAGGAGTGTACAAGACCGTGGGGCTGGAGCCAAAGTCAGGGCAAATGCCAGGAGGCCACCATAATGAAGGAAATCCTACAAGGACTCCGTTGGGCGGTCCTACCCACCCCACTATACTACCCCTGCCCTCAAGTCCCCCCTTAATTAAAATTCTCCTGAGTAACATTAATCAAGGGGAAAACAGGGAAGAGTATTTCAGGGGATTGGCAGCGCAATCCATAACATTTTGGTAAGCCCAAACACATCATAGAACTACCATGGGCCCCCACAATATATGACGCCCAAACTGATACCGCCTAATAAGCGCCGCAAAGTCCCTAATGCCTTAGTTACTGTGGGCCCATGTACTGCGCGGGGCCATATTAGCCCCGTGAGCATACCTTAAGGGTTCAAGCACTCAAATACATGGGGCTTTTAAATACCAAAAGAGGGTACTTGGACCCTTCGGGATATTTGGTCAAGCGTCCAACAGGTGATCCCTAAACCTCAAGAGCCAAAATCCCAAACCATGATCCTCGAACCAATTTCTGGAAACCTTTGTACGGCAGTTTCCACAAATACTGGGACCCCAGCAGGAACCCCAAAATCCTGAAATCCTTCTTCTAGGAACCCCTACAGTGGCAATCCTAATTTTCGGAAACCATGAACCTAACCTTCTAACTCCCGATCATTGATGTCCCTAATATCTCCTCTACAATACCTTGGAAGGTATCCCCCATTTTGGGAGAACCCCGTTTTTAGTCAAGCATCTAAACCCTAAACCCGAGACCCTGAACCCTAAACCCCGAACCCTAAACCCTAAACCCTGAACCCTAAACCCTGAACCTTAAACCCTAAACCCTAATTTAGCTAAGCGTCCAAGAGGTGATCTGTACCCACGGCTGCACCGGAACCCAGGTGACCGAGGCGATGAGCTACCTGATACGCCTTCTCAAGACCTGGGCGAAGTCTTTAACCCTAGGGGTTACATTGGGGTTATATAGGGATTATAGGGTATATATTTGGGGTTATATAGGGATAATGGAAAAGAAAATGGAAACTGGGATCCATGTATGTAAATAATACTTACATTGGGCCCAAAAGTCTGTAAATATTACCTACATGGGGCTATTTGGATCCCTGGAGTAAGGGTAGGGTTTAAGGTGTTGGGTTTCGGGTGTAGGGCTATATATACCTAGAGTTTAGGGTTTAAGGTTTATAAGGTTTGAGGTTTAGGGTTATACATACCTAAAGTTTAGGGTTGAAGGTTTAAAGTTTAGGGTTATACATACCTAGCGTTTAGGGTTTAGCGTTATACCTACCTATGGCTTAGGGTTTAGGGTTATACATACCTAGGGTTTAGGGTTTAGGGCTATACCTACCTAGCGTTTAGGATTTAGGCTAAGGTTTAAGGCTTAGGGCTAGAGTTCAGAGTTTAGGGGTAAAGCTTAGGGTTTAGGACATTTGGTTTAGGATTAGGGTCAATAAGGCTCGGGGGTACATGGGGTAAACAAGGATGAGGGTTCAGGTTTGAGGGCTTAGCTGTTGAGAGTTTATAAGGTTTAGGGCATCATCTTACATGGTCATTTCCCAAATTGCAGTCCTTGTTTTGCCGGGCCCATCCTGGGCAAACACCACATCCTAAGTACCCATTTCGGCCCACCCACCACCTACACGCAAACCCTGAACTCCAATGCGAACCTTACATCTGAACCCGAAACCACAAATCATAGACCCTGAACCCTCCCCCCTAAACCCTTACTTGCAGTTTCGATGTCATTTTGCATTCTCTTGCCCGGTTGATTCTCCATTTACTACACACATCTGGTCACTCTATATCCCTGAACCCTTTCAGGGCTCGATTTTAGATTGATTTGCTTTTGCATTTGATTCTCCACTATTGGAAATCCTGGTATCCTTTTTTCGCGCCCTGAACCCTAAAACCTGAATTGGCCCTGAACCCTAAGATTTTTCCCTAAACCCCAAACCCTAAACTTCGGCCCGAGGCCCTAAGAACTGAACCCTAAGTCCTAAACCCTAAACCCTATAGTCTAAACCCTAAACAACCCCTAAGCCCGGAGCTCTAACCCAAAGGGTCATGTAGGTATAGGGTATATACTTACGGCCCAAAGGGGTTCNNTACATGGACCCTTTGGGTAAGCTCTTTTCTGGGACCCGCGCTCTCCTTCACTGCCGACCCGAAGCGCTCCGCAGCTCGTCGCGAGCTGCGCCGCGGTGCCGTCGGGGCTGCCAGAGCCAGGACAGCGCCTAGGGGTTTAGGGTTTAGAGATTAGGGTTTAGGGTTTGGATAGGGATTAGGGTTCAGGGTTTAGGGTTTGTATTGGGATTAAGAATTAGGATTTAGGGGCTTAGGATTTAGGGGCTTTGGGTTTAGGGATTAGGGTTTAGGGTTTGTATAGGGATTGGGGTTTAGGGCTTAGGGTTTCGAGAGGGATTAGGGTCTAGGGTCTAAGGATTAAATGGGTTTGTAAAGGGATTAGGGTTTAAGTTTAGGGTTTGCATAGGGATTAGGGTTTAGGGTTTGCATAGGGATTAGGGTTTAGGGCTGTATAGGGATTAGGGTTTAGGGTTTAGGGATTAGGTTTAGGGTTTGCATAGGGATTAGGGTTTAGGGTTTGTATAGGGATTCGGGTTCAAGGTTTAGGGTGTAGCATTGGTCTGTTGAGCGCTTAGTATCCAGACACACCAACCCCAAGGCCACCCAAACACGACTCACAGCAAAATAAACCAACCAGCCGAATAAGCCAGAGCAAGCCAAACCCGAGCCAGTACATAAACAATATCCGCTGCCGTCTCGTCCCAATCTTCGAAGGCGGAGGCGCCGGACCTCTTTTTGACGTCTGCCAGCTTTTGCTGGTGAAAGGTCGCTGCAAACGACCACAACATGGCTTCTTGGTCGGCAGGCTTCTTGAGCCATGTCTTGGAGGGGCCAGGCAGATTGTAGTCAGCGCCGATGTGATGGACTCCTGCCGCCATCACCTTCGGGTTGTTCAAGGCGGTGACTGCCTCGAGTCCAGAGGTGGCTCAGCAGGCTCTGCAGCTCAGCAGAGCCTGCCATGGTCTCCGGCGCTCGACGCGCCCACTCACCTACAGAATGAGAGGGGTGATTAGGGGAAAGGGTTTGTATAGGGAGCAATTAGGGTTTAAGGATTAGGGTTTAGGGTTTGTAGAGGGATTAGGGATTAGGGTTTAGGGTTTGTATAGGGATTAGGGTTTCGGCATAAGGGGTTAGGGTTTGCATAGGGATCGGGGTTTAGGGTTTGTATAGGGTTTAGGGTCTAGGGATTAGGGTTTGTATAGGGATTAGGGATTAGGGTTTAGGGTTTGTGTAGGGATTAGGGATTAGGATTTAGGGTTTAGGGTGTAGGGGTTAGGGTTTAGGGTTTGTATAGGTCTAAGGGATTAGGGTTTAGGGGCAGGGTTTGTAGGGCTTAAGTTTTACGTAGTTTAGGGTTTAGGGGGGTTTAGGGTTTAGGGGGGCTTACGGTTTAGCTTTGGGGCTCAGGAAGGTTTAGAGTTTAGGGATACGGAAGTTTATGGCTTAGAGGCTCCTATGTAATTCTTTTTGATTTTGTGGTTTTATGGTAAGGGATTATAATATACCATCCGAGGAGGAACTACATAGCCGATGGAAAAGTGTGGGCTTACATCGGCTTTAAATTGGGTTTATACAGAGGTGTATCCGATTTCTGGGGGTCAAAGGCGTTTAAAGGTATAGCTATAAGGGGATTCTAATAATGACCCTGAATGGGAATTATTGCTGTAGCTACCCAGCCTCAACGCTACTTTCAAATATCCATGAAACTCTTGGTAAAAAAAGGAAAGACAAGAAAGGCAATGATGTAAGTTGTCGTGGTCCAGGGGTTTGGGGCTTAGAGTCTAGGATTTGAAGTTGCAGGGCTGGGTGATTAGGGTTCGGTGCAAGGGTTTTGAGATTTCAAGTGAGAAGCTGTTGATTAATAACATCATGAATGGCTTTTGGTTCCTTGATGTTCCTTGAAAAGGAACGGAGGTCTACGTCCGAATATTGAATTCTCTGAAGCAGCATAATGTTCTTGCTGCAATTGCCTGTCTTTGGCTGCAATATTACCTGATCGTGACTTGGCTTTCGCGCTAACTACAAACCCCATGGACCTCTCTATCTACGCCCGGATTCCATGCAATGTTCCGCTCTTTTACATTTGATTCTCCTTGGACATAAACGCTAGCATTTTCCGCTCTTTTCCATCGGATTGATTGTGTAGTATATCCTCAATAGGTCCCCCCTAAAACACTATATGTTCCCCCTATAGGTCCCTAGTCCTTAGCTCGTATAGCTTCTAACCTTGCCCCGGGACACGAAGCCAGGGTCCAACGGGCTGGCAGAGAGCCGGCGCTGGGCACAGCGCTCTCGGAGGGGCGCCTACCACCAGGACCCTCCTGGTACCCTGCACTGCAACAGGTGTATATGGTGCCTAGTGGGTATTGAGACCCTAAACCTTAAACCCATTTTGGGTACCAAAAGGGATTGGCCAAAAGCCTTTAGTCATCTGTAGGATGCTTTTGCTAACTGGGTACTTGGACTAAGACCTGTGCCTCCACAGCATGGTGGCAGCACCCGAAGCGCAACAAATCTAAGCAATCTAAGCTCTCCAGCGAGGCTTGTATGTAGGATTCTCCTGATCAAAATAGCAGTAATAGTAATGGCCTCACTTCAGTAACGAAGCCCCTAGAATGCACACACATGGTCGTTGTGTTCTAGGTCCCCCAGTAGCCCCTCAACCAAAAGGGTACCCTTTCCTACTGTTCAGCTTTAATGAGGAAACAACAGGTACTACTGGGTTAACTTGTGCTTGCCCAAAGGGTCCATGTAGCNNCCCTTTGGGCCCTAAGTATATATCATATACCTACATGGACCCTTTGGGTTGGTGATTCAGCAAATCTTAGACGCATCGGTTGCCCCGCAACTTTGCCTCCTGCACAGGCTGTCTGTCAGGGTTGGAACGTGCCAGCCCCGAGTCGGTACAGCTGGGATCACGTGGCTGCAGAAGGGAACACGGTCCATGGCTACAAATTACAGTCACTTCCGCAGCTGATGGTCATGAAGATGATGGTGTGTTTATGCGTGCTAGCGGTCTTGCTACTTGCCAAGTGATTTGCTTGCTGTTCCCATGTATTGGGCAAGAGCCAGAATGATGCTAGAAATCTCCATCAAATCTAGGCCAAAACAGCTCACGTCTATCGATTAGAGCCTGCTAGCATTTGCATGTTTGCGACGCATGGTCGGTGGCAGGCAGCAACTAGCCCCACCAGTTATGACACCGCAAAAGCACAGCTCTCCATGCAGTGATGTTACGAAAAAAGCAAGCCGCACATGCATAGAACAGCTGAATAAATCTCAAATTGCCCTACGCACAGCTATTGACAAGAGCTTGCGCTAACAAATCGGCAGGGGCCAGCCGCACCGTGAAGCGGTAATCCCAGAAATCATTGTGCTTCGTCGTCCTGTAACAGTCACCTGTCCGGCAGAGGCGTGCAGCAAGAAACCTGCATCCCTTCAATGGATTTTCTACACCAATGCCCTCCCTGTAGCCTTAATTGGGCTTGTACGGCCAACCCTCTGATGCTGATACCTGGGCTAAGGGCCCATCAGAATTTTCAAAAATCTTCCAAATCTTTTTTTTGCCAAGGCGGTGCACTGGCTTAATGCCGGCCTGCGCGCAGAGAATTTCCCAACATACCGCCTCGCCTCAGCTGCATCGTTGTAGCTCTTGCTACTTTGCCCTAGGGGTCTACGTTTTGACATAATACCTAACTGTTAACCCTTAATCCTAAACACTATACATAATGCCTACTTTGGGCTATTTGGATCTTAGGATAACAGCTAGACACCCAGTCAAGTCTCATGTCGAAGGATGCTTGAGCACTGGGGTGCGGAGATCTCAAGTATGTTCCTTGAACATGTTTTGGGCTTAGGCGCTGGTGCGCTTGAAGGACATGTATCGCACTTCACTACCTGTGCCATTGATGTCATGTCCTTTATGACCGCTCTGAATCTTCCCCGCTGCTGCTTTACATCCAGTGTTCACGTCATGTGCAATGCTCTGTTCCATTTGACTCTTCATGATTTGTGGGGGTGGGGGGGGGGGTGTATTACCCTAAACCCTAAACCCTAAACCCCTAAACCTTACATAGTAGATCCTAACCCCCAGACACAGGACCAATCCATTTTTCGGCCGTGGCTCTTTTCCCTGAATTGTCTGAGTTGTTAAGGGTTAAGGGTTTAGGGTTTAGGGTTTAGGGTCTAGAGCTAATAGGTCAAGATCAGGACCAAGAAGCCATAATCACTTAATTGTCCCGTTGCTGTTCCATTTGATTCTCCATTGTCCCCAAACCCTACCTTTGATTGGTATCGTCTGGGTAGCTATTTAAGCAATAGTCTAAACTCCGAGTGTGCCTGTTAGTAGCAACCCCATGACACTCCCCTATAGAATCCTGTCTAACCCCCCTTTAAGGAGTCTGGACTGTAGCTCCTTTGGGCCCCAAATCCGTGTTGGGAAGTTGCAGGGTATCTCTGAATGAGGTAGAAAACAATCACCGCGCAGATCCAGCTCCTCCAACAGTGAAAGAATCTAAAGGATGGTTGACCTGGTTTTGGCTTTGGGTTTGCTAAGTAGCCTAAATCAAAGAACTTCATGTTCCCTATAGAGTTTGAGGCCCGAAGCAGGTTTTATTTCTAGACTTTGATCCGCCAAGGTTCCTACACCCTAAGAAACTCAAACTCCGCTTACAAAGTCCAGGCCGCTTTTGATTGGTAGCGTTGCCTTAAGGATCACATGGCACCTGAGATCCCAGCCCGGTGAGGTAGAGATTGTCAATGCCAGGGGGTGCCTTAGCTATTCAGTTTAAGGTTCAGGGTCTAGGGTTTGATGGAGGAAGTGTTGCATCGCGGGCACTTATTACACTACTGCTATTCCGCATGTCAACGATACCTACGGTGATTGAACTCTGACATTAAGAGTAGTGTTGCATCAGCATGGGGCCTTCCTTGAAGTTGCGTTTCTTGGTCAATCTGTAGCTGAAGTCTTGCTTCCGGGGCATACTTGAGTGGGGCTTTGGTGGCTGAACCAGGTATATGAGTTTATATTCCGTATATGAAATACCATACCAAGAAGGAGGATATAATCTTACTCTAGATTGGGTACCATAAACCCTCCAAACCCTAAACCCTAAAACCCTAGGAAGGCCGTAATATGCCGTAATACACTACTACTCATCGTGTTTTGACCCTACCAAGCAGGTTTGGCCCGTCAGGCTTAAAACTTAATGCAGCTAAAGGGGAGATACAAGAACCATAAAGCCATAACGTTTAGAGGTTTAGGGGTTTAGGGTTTGTGCCCTTGGGGATACTTAGTGGTAGGGTTTAGGGATTAGGGTTTAGGATTGTGCTTCGGTATGTGCCTTCAAAGAAAGGACCCTCAAACATCGACACGTTGCTTTATCCTGAGTCCTAAGTAGCAGGACAGGTCGGGGTCTCCAAAATCGGGATACATTAGGGACCCCAGGGAGGTATTTGAATTCCTGGAGGACCATAGGGTCCCGTTTAGGGATTTAAAGAGATTCTTGTGAGAAAGTCACAAATATTCCCACTGCAATCACGTAGGAGGATGTCAGAATGAACTTCCTTTCCTGGTACCCTTGATACCGTAGGCCTCCCCATATTACGCGTACTCCAGATGGGACCATAACTTGGACACCCTAAACCCTAAACCCTAGAGCCAAGACCCCAATCCCTAAAACACATGAACACTGCCCTGCCAGGGCACACTCTCTGGGCGACAAAAGCTCTCGCACCTGGCACTGGAATACGGTGTTTATGTTTTAGGGTTTAGGGGCTTTAGGGTTTAGGGGCTTCGGGTATGGGTTAGGTTGGGCCCCCACACACACAATAAAAGTGACCACAGGGGATATACTGACAATTAAATCTAGGTCACTGAGTACTACTGGGTGGAAGCCTAACCCAAGGTCTGGGGGGCTCGTTTCTCTTCAGGGATAAAGTTCATCAGGGCTTGGGGCTTAGAGCTTGACAGGAGCGAAGCAGTTATCACTGCCTGTCTGTACCCACCTCAATAACAGGCCCAAGCACAGACAACAAGCAGTCGGCGCAGCGCGTGCCTTCCATGATGGCGCCTATGAGAGTCTGAGAGCTTGTCCTTAGAAGGCTGCATGCGAACTGCAAGCTTTTTGCCGAGGATCTCATGTTTTGCCTTCTTTGCAACCTTGCAAAACACATGATAGTTTCCACTAAAAAGGGGACCCCAATACAGACCCCCAAATACCAGAATCCTTACTATGGGGACCCCAGAAACAGACCCCTAATTGGCTCGGGCGCGGGCCATCTTCGCGCCGATCTCTTTGAGCGTGTTGGTCTTGCCCATGCTATAGAACTCAGCAAGGCGACTTCCAAAACTGACAGGTTGCAAGCAGCCTCAGTGTCAATATGAACCATAGTCTAAACTCCTTAAGGGCGTCATATAGGGGAATATACAGGGGACCCTAAACCCTCAAGCCCATGTAAACTTACCATTACTTAGGGCTCCCAATTTCCTTAATTCCAAAGCTTCAAGATCTTAAGCTCAAAACGTCCGCCCCCAAACCCTAAGTAACAGCAATGAACACCAAACCCTGAACCCTATACCCTCACTATAGTCTAAACTCCTAGTATCCCCTCTAATCACACCTCTAATACTCCACTATATAATCCCCTTTAAGGAGTTTAGACCACAGCTCATATGAGGGGCCATCCCAAGCACAAAATCTCAGCTTTGCACCGCCAGACCGGGCTTGGACTCGTGCATTTCTGAGGTGCTAAAGGTCTTCCAGGACTGGCCGAAAAGCTTAGGGTTTGGGGTTTAAGGTTTAGGGTTTAGGGATGATCAAAAAGAAAATGGAAACTACTGTTTACAATGGGGTTATACTTGAAAAGAGAATGGAAACTAGTCTAATGGGATTACATAGGGTTCAGGGTTTAGGGATTAGGGTTCAGGGTTTAGGCTTCAGGGTCTAGAGTTTCGGGTTTTGGGTTTGCAAGGCCTACTTTCTGGAGGGATTCTCGCTTCAGGCTTATAGGCGTTAGGGTAGGAGTCACACAGGGGCGCGTTCTTCTGGGCGTTGGTCTGTTTGTCCCAATGGTGTGTTTAGGGTTTAGGGCCTCAGCAATACTTAGAATTGAGGTAAAATCAATTATTGACTGTTTCTGCTGGCCTGCAGAAGATTTTGGTGCGTGATCTTTCAAGTGCGTCCTGAGCAGGGGCTCAAACAAGCAATGGAACCTGAGCAGTTCCAGGATGAGGGTCACAAGCACAAAGAGAAGGTCCCAACATGAATTGAGGATCTTAGTTGTTTAGATGTGGGTTCTTGCAATGCAGCAGTGGCAGAGCCTCTTCAAGGCTGCACCACTGATTGCATCCTGTGGTATCCTCCACGCAGCCCTTGCTGAGATAGGTGCTTCGCAGCACATTAATCACATGAAGAGGCACCCCTGCATTCGTGCGCAGAGTCCCCTGTATCTTCGAATCCAATAGCTTGATCACTATATCTAGAACCAAGATAAGAAAAGAGTAAGCAGAAGTAGTCGCGAATATGTTCTGAGGTCTTTGGAGTGTCTGCAGGGCAGCGCAACGGCTAAGGTAAAGTGCTTGCGGGGAAGAAGCGCCTGCGGATTTCGAGGTACGGTTCATCGCAAGCGTGTTGAGCTTCTGCATTTGTCATGCTTGTGTGCGCTCACTTAACCCTAGAAGCCCAGATACCCATATACGGGGTTCCTGTCCTTAAGACCCTATATATTTATGTACTATCTGCAACCCAAAAACCTACTATATGGGTACCTGGGCTTCTAGAGTAAGGTATTGAATCTAATTCTTGGGTTGATCCAGGGCTCTCCCTCCCAAAAGAAGACACAAACTGCTATGCGCCATGCAGCACACAATGAACGCAAAGGGTCTTCGTTAGAAACCTGATATGCTACAAGCGGCAAGGGAAAGCTTCCCTCACCCTAAACACCCAAAGGATCCGAAAAATGGACCCCCCCCCAACTATGGACCCAGCACTACATTGGGGAGAGTAGGTGATGATTAGAGGGTTCCATTTTCTGGGATCCTTTAGAACCTAGACCTAAACCCTAAATAGTAGTTTCATTTTCTTTTCCATTACCCCTATATAACCCCTATCTTCCCTCTATATGGTCTGGGAAGCTCCCCTCAACAACGGCAGCAGCGCGTCGGAGTGCAGCGATTTCGTACCGTAGGATGGTAGCCTCACAGATGGAGGCTCCTGGAACCAGGGCAGAAGTTTTGGGTTTAGGGTTGTAGTGTTTTAGGGTTCTAGGGTTTAGGGTTTAAGGTTTTAGGATTTTAAGGTTTTAAGGTTTTAGGGTTTTGGGGTTTTGGTGTTTTAGGGTCTTAGGGTTTAGAGTTTTAGGGTTTGGGGCTTAGGGTTTTGGATTTAGGGTTTAGGGCAAAATGGAGGTTCCCCCAAAATTAAGGGTACCATTTTGGGGGTCCCCAGAATAAGATTATATTATGTTGGGTCTATACTGGGGTAGCCTATTTTGGGGCAACTACCAAATGAGCTAACCTTTGCTGAGGAATGGAAGAGACACTGGAAGCTACCAGAGGATCTGGGCTTGAGGGTTTAGAGAATGAAGGAATGGAAAGAACATGGAAACTACTGATCTTCAAAAGCTTGGAACCGTCAAGTTTGCCAGTCTACATGAGTGTTTGTTAGAACCGCTTGTATAACCCTATGCCATCGAGAACTTGGGGGTCCTACTTCTAAGCGCAATCATTGCATAGTCTTCGATTCAGGGGAATGCTCGTGCGGGAATCCTAGCGCTTGTGCATTTGGCGCGCAATTCATCTCGCGGCATCCCTTCTCTTGGTATGCATTGCGAGTTTACACGATTGTTCACGGGACCGCGCACCCGTGTATGGCAGTGACAGAGTCTTAAGTTACCTGCCTTTGTGTGCGGAACAGCACCAGGTTTCCTCCGTTTAGAGTTACCTTTGGTTAGCTAGGGATGAAAGAACGAATACGTATAGTAGTCCCCATATAACTCATAATAATAATTTCCATTTTGTTTCCATTCTTGCAGTCCCAGCTAACCTAGGGTAAGGGTAAGTAGAATAGGGGCTCAGAGCTTTGGGTGTGTAGTCCAGGGATCCTTGAATTTTCTCAGGTTTATTTCCCGAGAAAGGGTTGAAGGGTTTAGGGTGTCGGTTTTCTAGGAGATATAGGGAGCACGAATAGATTGTGGGGCTCACTATGAAGGATTCCACGGGAGCTCCTCTGTTTCAAACGACCGTGTGAAACATACCGAGAATTTTCTGCGAACTCTGAGGCCTTGAAAGGGCTCTGCCTGTAGGTGTTTCTAAACGTGAGTTGTGGGTTGGCGACCGGCGCCTCAAATCGTGAACCCCTTCTTCAAAGATCTAAGCGCCAAACCTTCAAGGCCTAGATTACAAGTACAATTTTGCAAAAGCAGTGAAGAATGCGCAGTAATTTCCAGCAACTACTAGTATCAGGAAGAAGACCAACCTAGCATGTAGGCCTGCGAGCGGCCCTCAATCATGGGAAGCAATTCTTAGCTAAGCACTTCCACGGAAGCTGCTGTTCTGCTTTGCCAGAACTCACCCCGAAACCTGGAGCACACATCTAATCTCTGTCTCAGGTAGCAGACACTCCCTTTTGGTGCATGCTGTGCAGCGTCAGGTACTTTGCTGAGCCGGGTAATGGCTGTACACACTTGCGGCTCTATGGCAGCAAGGAGCACTCCTCCCGAAGGGTGATGAACGATTTGTGATTCAAATTCTTCGGATGAAGGAGTATCAAATATGACAAGGGCATTTTCCACACGGCGCATGATTTTGTGGGATAGAAGACCCATGAGGACATGTCGACCATAAAACGCAACTAAGAAACCGCAAACCAAGCGTGATGATAGTCTCCCTTCCTCCGATTTCGGGCCACTTCGGGCGTGGTCCGTTTTTTGACCTGGACCCTGGATGTCCTACCTTTGGGGGGTTGGATCCTATACATATGTAGGACAGAGCCCCAAGAAGGAAGGCCATCCAGGATGCAGGCAATATCTTGCTGAGATATGCCGGGATCACGCTGGCATTGAACCACTCGACTAAGTCGTAGCTGGTGACCCAGACCCACGTGAACGGCAAGGTGTCCTGTAAGGGAGCTGCCCAGATTCCAGCTTGATGGGCTCGGGTGTAGGTTAGAGGGCTTTAAGCTTTACGGTCTAGGGTTTGGGCTTAGCGCGCAAACTAAAAAACTGAAGGTCCAAGGTTTAAGGTTTCCGTTGGGGGGCTTAAGGTTTCAGTGTTTACTGAGATCACTGGGCTTGCGGATTGGGTCGAGGGATCCTTCTGAAAAGACCCTCATTACCCTGTATCATTGCCCAATTATAATACTTCTGAAGGAGTGCAAGTCTAGCACCTAGATTGAACGGCAATCAATTATTTGGGTGATGTTGCCTTATTTATTCATGGCGTCAAGTGATACAGCCACGACCGTGAAAACTAGTTGTGGACAACAGTTTATAATCCCTATACTCTCTGCAGTTTCACGTTGATTTTCCATTATGCTTATATAACTACCCCCAATATACTATATAATAGTTCCCCTTTTGTTTTCCATTCGCTGAATAACACAAAAAGAAGTATAGTATAGTAGTTGCCATTCTATTTCCAATATCCCAATATAAGTGCATGGCGTGCCCTGTCGGCTTCAGGAAACGCACAATAAGCGACCGAAAAAACCCAAACTGCTAGGTAGTTTGAACACGCCGGAGACCTAATTGCCCTACTAGTTCTATCTACGGCTTTGGTAATTGGATTTCCAGGGCAGTTCGTGCTTCTGTTTGGATGGCCCCCCCTTAAACCCTGAATACAACGATACCATCCTGTTGAACACCGGATTCCAAAGACGTACCCCGGTTAATACAGTGGGAATCCCGTGAGAATAAAATTTTGACGTGGGAAGCACTCATCCTGAGGTTTCAAGGACTGGGTTACTAGGGTTTCAATTGTGAAATATCCTTATATAAACGGTGTTTGGGACCTAAAGCCCTACCATCTCAGCCCCTGGACCCTCAGGGTTATGTTATGTCATACAAATCTCGTCCTGCACATTGACATCGAAGCGGATGGCAAAGGCATAAGAAAGAACGGAAGCTTCCATAGATAAACTTGAAAACCACCTTGGTTCAGAGCTACGGCTGTAATGCTAAAGGTTAACGTTAAGGGTTTATGCTTTCCGAACTCAAAACTTCCATCCTGTGTATGAGTCCCAGGAACCTCAGAAAGTCAGTGTCCAAGGACCCAGACAGAAGCAACGCTTGCGAACATATCATGCGAGAAGGAGAGCCGGGCGAACCGCATCAGCTGCCCAGAAGCTCAAGAGCATCTTGGTCATGGGGACCTCGTGGGGATAAGAGCCTATTAAGGATGATCATATGAAACCCATGTCTAAACTCCTGGCATCCCCCTCAATATCCCCTATAGTTGTCCCCTATATAATCCCCTATATAAGCCCTTTTAAGGAATCTAGAGTGTATCCCATAGTGTTGCCGTGAAACTGCGGGGTCTTATGTCCAGGCTTCAGCGTTTGGAGTTTCAGGGAATTAAGGTCGCAGGTGGACGGCTTTCTTTCGTTTGAGTGTGGCTCAATGTTGCCCGTGGAGGCCTTAGTGAAGTCGTGAGCCCTAAAACTCGAAAAAGAAAACTACCTTTTCGCCCCGGGGGTGCATTAGTAACTCTAATACAGCTTTGGCGCAAAAATGCGATTATTAGTTACGTGAGCTTCTAGAGTCATATACTGCAGTACCATATGAGTTGCCATGTCAGTTTCTGCGTTCGTTCCCGGCTGATCCTCCACTATTGGGATACTATCCCTAAGCTCTAAACCCGAAATGGTAACTTCCATTTTTCTTTTCCATGGCACAAGCTGAGCTCCGGAGCTCCTCGAGGCAAGACGCACCCATGCGAGATAGGCCAGTCCTGGGAAAATGCGGGATTTGGATCACATGAAGTCGTCTACAAACATTTATATGCACTATATAAGGTCGGAAAAAGGGGATTGGGGTTTAGGGCTGAGAGATCCTGGCTTTTTAAGTTTCAAGGTCCAGGGCTTAGCGCCTAATGTCAGAATGAAAAATTTGGAAAGAAGAGATGGAAGCAGCGTGGTGGTTTAAAGGGTATGTATGAGGTTTAGGGCTGCGCCAGGACTGTTAGTCGGGAGTGGACAAAAGCTGCGACTAAACTGATAGATTGCTGCGAGGCTCTTATCGTCCTGGCAGTCACAAAAGTGACCGCTGGGGTGCCATTTTGGCTCCACGCAAAATATGTCTTAAACCCTGGCCAAAATCCCAGGGCCCGAAACCCTGAGCCCTGATTTTCAATCCAAATAAAACCTCGCCCAAGCCCCTCAGCCCAACAGCATGACGCTCATTAATCAATCTAAGCCGTAGTCCTAAAGCCCAGCCATGAACCCATAGCCCTGACACACAGAATTACCGAGAATCTGTCGCAAGTCAGTGCCGCACGCAGCGCCTTCACCAGCTTGGCGTAGATCTCCACGTCGATCACGCCGAGCTCGCCGTGACGTGCAGAAAACCCAGCTGCATGCACTCCTAGTGGGCTGGCAAGGCTGGGTTTAAATCCAGGGCCTTTTGCCAGTGCTTCAAGAAGCCTTATAACGTGCGCTACTTTTACCAGGAGCCAAAGATCGGGGCACGTCAAAGCAGCCCCTGCAACCTTGAGCATGTGAAGACAAGTTGACGGCCGACATTACTAAACAAAGACGGAGGCTTAAAAGCACTTTGAACGTCAAGCCGTTTGGGGCATGAGTGGCAAGCCATCTTATAATTGCCAATGACAACTCAAGCAAGCTGAGCAAGCCCTTGACTGTTTGGGCATCGGTCCTGCAAGTGCGGGATCTTGAGCTTCACGGCGTTGATGGCGGCCCCGCCTGGCTCCAAGGAAGATCGACGCACCGCTCCTTGCTCCCGAAAAGGATGCAGGCAGCAGCGATGTCCACAAAGCGCTGGTGATCGGACACGCCCATATCTCTCACCAACTCCTTTTGTGCCAGCACTCCATGCCTCGCGTGCGCTGCAAAGGCCGAAACGAATTCTTCTGTCACGGCTGTCCCTGCCGAAAACCCGCAAGACATGGTTGCCAAGCTCCTGCACCCAATGCATGGCATAGCAATGACCTCCAGAGGGCCAGGGTTGTCTGTCGGCAAGCTCTACGTGCGCCTGGCATGCAAGAGTCACGCAAGCCTCCAGCTCCCAGCCAGGTGTACAGCACCAGTCGCCACATCTTGACTTTATTTATCACCCCCACTTTGGCTCAATAGCTTAGGAAAGGCGGACCAGGAAGCGCTGAGTTGCGCAGGAAACACTTGGCAAACGCTACCTCAGAGTCGCAAAGTTTGCTGTGGCTCCATGCACAGGTCATCGATGAGGCACTCGCGCAGTTCTTCAGCTGCATCCTCTACCATGGCCGAGAAACCTTTTTCTAGCCGCCTGCACTTATCTCTGCACATTTCCTTTCTGATAACTGGGTTGAACACAATGGGGCAACCATTTTGTCGAATGTAGAGAAGTAAGGGGGCTCTGGGTCTTATCTCAAGATTGGATTGGGGGTGCTTGGGGGAACTCTCTTCTGCGCAGTGCCCAGCTTCTTTTCGTACGGCTTCCTCCGCTACCTTTGTTGTATACGGGTTTCAAGACAGGACTACCTGGAAAAATCGGAAGACATGGGAATGATAAATGAAACTATGAGGCTCCTCTTTTGGGATGATGTAACAAATATGGGAAATGCACGCTTTGTTCATGGCCTCCTCAAGTGGAGACCTATCTGCATGTAAACTCATCAACACCTGTGATGAACTCCTGCCTTACATGGTAGCCCTCCATGCAGAGCCGAGCTGCCGGGACTCAGTACTTCAAGCTGCGCGGGGCTTGCGTTTTAGGGGTCCTTCAAAACTCCTGCGGTCGGGCTCTGAGTTTGTATTTTGTATGCGAGACCTACTTTGTGTGCCAAAAAGCCCCACACATCATCAAGAATAATTGCCTGCTTCGGGCTGTCCAAGCCAGAACCCCAAAAGTATGTGGAATAATTGCCTCTCGGGCCAGTTTGAGGGGCTTGGTGCCTTTCTCTTACCTACTTTTGAAGTCCAGGGAATGCTGTTCCAAGGAGGGTCCCGCTCAAATCCAACCCGCAGAAGACATATACCCACTCCAAGGACTTGAAAAGGGACCCCCTAGGCCTTAGGGTTTAGGGTATATTGGAATTAGAATGGGGGTATTTTGGGATAATGGAAAATAGAATGGAAACTACTATTTAGGGTTTGGGGTGTAGGGCTTGAGGGCTAAGAGCCAGGACTTAAGTTGAAGGCCAATTTTGAAGGCCCCGGATCTTCATAGCTGTCAACAGAAAATCAGACATGCTGCAAAGGACATCCTAGGGGATCCTTCGCCCGAAACCCTTAAGTTAGAGACGCGTTGGGCTGAAGTTCAAAGGTCCAAAGAAAGCAAGTTCCCAGACCACCTCTGGGATCACCTGAAGGATCCAAAAAATGGAATCCCCTAATAATCCCCTAGTTTCCCCAATCCCTAAGGGTCCATGTACCCAATAATTGGGTACTTGGGTTTTGGGTAATAGTAATTATAGTCTTGGTTTTGGGTAAGTATAAATTATTAGGTACTTGGACCCTTAGGGAATGTAGCGCTGGGTTCATAGTTTTGGGTTTAAAGTTCAAAGACTAGGATTTGGGGTCGGGTGCCAAGTAAGGCGTTTTTTTATGGGACCTTTTTAGGGTTTAGGGTTGTCCCTGAAATGTTAAGAGTTGGCTTATACTCCGTATTTTGAAATACTCCAAACTTGACACTCATTCTTTGGCAAAGTAGCGCTCTTCCAGGCCCACGAAGATCGTATGGGGAATTCCCATAATTCCGGTACCATTTTGGGGGTCCCCATACTACGGATTATGATATATTAGGGTCTATAGTGGGGTCCCCTATTTTGGGAAACTATCATATAACTGGTCTCACACTACAAAACATGTCCAGAACGCAAATCCATCACTACGTGAGCTGCGATGGCAACTGCAATAGGACTTAAACTTAAAAACCATACACCCTAAATTTTAGTTTCCATTGTATTTTCCATTCCCCCAATATATACCCAATTTAACCCTAATATTGCCCCAGTCAGCAGGCCTTCATCGTGGCTGTGAAGTCGTTGTTGATCCTTGGCCGGAGCGGGCGTGCGGGTCAGACAGGGCCACTCCTTATAGTTCCTGAAGCTAACCTTAGTTTGAGTGCTTGAAGAAGCTCAAAGCTCAAACCGAAAACGGGAAGAAAGGATCTAAAGCGCCAAACCCTGAAACTCCAACTTGAAGACATCCCTCTACACTGCCAAGAAAGGCATGAAGAAATGCCAGAACCTCTGAAAGAACAGGGTTTAGGGGTATAGGGTTTAGGGACAAGATGCGAGTTGGTTTTCTGAAGGTCCGGCAAAGGTATATAGATGACACAATATCCATGCAAATGGGCCGCCTGAGCCTAATAAGCCCATCCCGGACCGGGACCAGAACCCTAAATCCTAAGCCCTAAACCCTAAGACCCAAACCCTAAACCACACTAAAAAACAACTCGAGGATAAGGACGGCATCCAGAAGCACCATGGTACACGCGTGGACGATAGCAACATCACCACCAATAGGAGCCATTGTCTAAACTCCTAGGGTGTAGGGTTTAGTGTATCCCCCGTATTAACCCTTACAATACTCTCCTGTATAATCCTCTATATAGCCTCCTTTAAGGAGTTTAGACTATAGCTCATTGGTGTCTGGTATGGGCATGCCCACAAAAAGTGACTCAACACTTGTAACCCTCATGATGGACCAATAGCTGGGAACCTTGATGTGGAGGAACCCTCCCGCTGCAAACCCCTTCCTCTCCTAGCTATCCCTACGCACTCCAAAACAACACCTGTAACTGGTAGTTTCCCAAAATAGAGGGGGGCGCAAGTAGAGACCCCAATGTACTAAAATGCTTATTATGGGGACCCCCAAAAAAGTACCCATAATTTTGGGAAACCCCCAACTAACCTTCAGAAAAAAACAAAACTTCAACATCCAGCATCAAATACTTGCGGCATCTTGAATACTTGCAGAGGCGGCAACGAGTACCCATACAGTACTAACAGCGCAGAGCCACTTCATACTACCGATGAATCTGCAGCGACGAATCCAGGGTATGATGCCCTAAGAGTCCACGTACGCAATACTTGAGAGTACTTGGGATTTGGGCAACAGGTATTGGAAAAGTATATGGTTATTCAGTACTTGGATCCTCAAGGAAAGGGCCTTGCTATCACGGTAAACAAGGCGATTTGTATAATCTCCTCTACTCAACGTATGCCCAGAGGCCTCCAAGTAGAGTAGTAGCCTGCCTGCTATGGGAACCTGTATATTTCCCCAAACGCGCCAGGTCTACTACTATAGTATATTGGGTTTATATAGGGAATTATGTTGGGGTGATATTGAGATAATGGAAAAGAAAATGGAAACTGCTATAGTATATTGGGGTTATGTAGGGAATATATAGAGGGGCAAGAATCTTCCGTTTAACTTGAGGCTTCCCCAGCTTGCGATGCTCTAAGGCGCCAACATGTTGTCGCCCAAAGGCCGGAAACTGAGCTCTTGCGTATACCTGCAGCCCTAAACCCTAAACCTTAAACCCTATATGAGCTATAGTCTAAACTCCTAGTATCCCCCCCTTAATAATCCTTATGCTACTCCCCTATATATTCCCCTATATAGGTCCCTTTAAGGAGTTTAGACTGTACCTTTATAACTCCCCAAACTGCAGCATAATGGCTTGGCAGGCCCGCTGGGTGCAGCTTTAGTCGGTTTGCGGTATAGTCGTCTCCTCCTAACACTAAAACCCCAACGCTTACGCAGTATATATGCCCCATAGTCTAAACTCCTAGAATCCCGCTTAATAAGCTCTTTGATACTCTTATAATCCCATACATAACCCTGTTTGGGGAGTTTAGACTATAGCTCGTATGAAGTATGCTTTGGGTTTAATGCGCAAGTTTAGGGGCTCAATGTCTGCAGGTGGGAGCCTGGGAGGACTTGTTGAGGAGAGGTGGAACTTCAAACCCAAAGCGTCCTAAGTACTTTTATGGTAGAAAGTACTGCTTCTATACTAGGAGATAGTAATATGGCTCGGGCTAGTATCCCCTATGCATCCCGGACCCTCTTTGTACCCTTCATGGGGGCATGTGGTCCCTCACGGCGGGTGGATATAGAGGATATATGGACGGTCTCGGAAAGCCCCATTTTCACTCCTATGCAAACCCCCTATAGCTCAACTCTTCTGGGAATTTGTTCGAATGGCGTAGATGCCGATCTAGATAAAGATGACTGTAGAAAGTGTTTTGGACCCAGAATATATTCATGGCTGATGCTGAAGGGCTGGGGGTGACAAGCAACACAAATGGTAGAATCCTGAATAAACAGAGCATCAAGAATGGCCCACTGACTCAGAGACACCCATGAAGTTCTCCATGACAGAAAACTATGCAAAATTACTTCAGTTTCCATAAACAGTGGTAAACCAAATACAGACCCCAACATGCTATAATCCTTAGTATGGGGAACCCCAAATGGTATCCCGAATTTGTTGAAACTCCCTTATCCTCTTCTCGCTGACGTGGTCCCAGTCTGAATCTAGTCTTCAGCGTGCAACGTCGGGGCTTATCTAGAACTTGGTCCCTAGCTCCTGCGTTTGGCCCAAGCCTTTGTCAATAGTCCGTTCCTACTCGACAGACATGTTCCATTTCTTTTTCTTTTCTGAAACGACCCTGGCAATCAATCTCATGATCCCTCCACCCTGCATCGCACCCAATTTCATATTTCCCAATCCATCAATCGTAGTTCATCCCTACTGTGGACGGAGGAGGTCTTGCACGACCTACTATTCCCTATACACCACTAACTTACTGGCGGCAAGTAGAGAATCAGGGCATATGTTAAATGGGGACTACATAAGGATTATATCCCCTTATTTCCTAAGATACTTGCAGTATCTCTCGGACCCTACCCTGACCCTAAACCCTAAACCCTTTAAGTGGTGTATGATTCCCTCCATCCACCCTAGGGAGGCCCTTTGCTCCAAGGCCTGCATGCTCCCCGCGGAGGTAGTGGAGCTGTGGAGTACCGGAAGGGTAGATACCTCGGCCAGCTTGGCATTAAACCCTAAACCCTAGACCCTAAATCGTAAACCTTAAACCCTAAACACTCAACCCCAAATCCTAAATCCCAAACCCTAAATCCTACACCCTGAATCCTAAACCCTAAATCCTACAATCTGAGCGGCGTAGATACCTTGGCCAGCTTGTTCTCAAAGGCTAAAGGATGCCAATTCAATAGATATGGTAGTATTATAGGTATTATAGTAGGATATTAAATGTGTAGGGATTAGGGATTAGGATTTAGGGTTTAGGATTTACCCCAACAATGGAGATTCAAATAGAAATGGACAATGAAATGGAAGCTGGGTTTATGTAAGGGTTTGTACGGTATTGGTAGTTTCCCAAAATAAGGGGACCCCAATATACTACGATCCTTCATATGGTCCTATGGGAACCCCCAACAAGCACACCCACTTTTACGAAACTCCTATATATATGTATATATATATATGCATAAATATATATATATGTATATATATGTATGATTCAGGGCTTAAGGTTTGGGGTAGGGAATGGAGGAATAGGCATATAATTTCCATGTCCTTTTCTATTTGATTCTCCGTCGTTGGGGTAAAATTAAGACTAAGATCTTAACATTCAGGACTTGGGGGGGGCTTGCTGCAGTACAAACAAAAAAGAAGTAAGACAAAAACATAGTAATGGTACGAATAATGGTAGCATAATCACAATAATAGTAATAGTCATAGTGTCTTCCCTACTTCAAGGAGTCCTTCCTTCGCTCCTTATGGAGAACCCAGCTAGAGCTGATACGATCTGTAAGACTCTAAGCATGGCTGGTTCATGCCGCAGGCTCCCGAAGCGCTGCGCGCTTGACTCCCGGGGTGGAGGGTCTGGGATTTCGGGCTTATGGGGTTTAGGGTTGAAAGAGTTTATAGGATTTTGAGCTTATAGGGCTTAATAAGGTCGAGAGAGTTTAGGATGTTGGGCTTATATGGTTAATCAATATATGAGATTTAGGCAACGTGACTTGTGACGCTCTTGGCAACCATGTAAACTCTGCGACTTTATCGCGCGAGCATGTCTCTCGCACTCAAGACACTACAGCTATTTTAGGTTTGAGGGAGGGTCAGACATCCGTGCCGGTTCTTGCGAAGGAACAGTCTTTGACTTTGATCCTGGTCTAGCCAATGCGCGGTGTCTTGAGTCGGCAGTCCCTCCTCTCTCTGGCGTCTCTTTTTACTTCAGGATTTGATATTCAGGCTAATGCCAACAGATCCACATGATCTCGATCGTCGGAAATTGCAACTGAGCCTAGATTTGCAAGCTAAACTCACACAACATGGCCCATCTCCTTCAATCTGCGCGATGTAAGTTCCGGGAAACGTTGGAAAAATGCTGACCCTGCATACAAACATACTGACCAGGCTCCTCTCCTACTTCTGGATTACCTAAGGACATGCAACTGCTCGCTCATGAAAGAACCTGTCACTAACCGCCGTGAATCTGATAGACCCTAAACCATATAAAGCTACAATCCCAAACCCCAAACCCTAAACCCTAAACCCTAAAATCCAAACCCTAGCATCCCGTCTGTGCCATCACTCAGGCCGAAGCTTGGTGGTGCGATGCCCAACGTCGACAATCTGAGGGAGGTCATGGGACCCCATAGGAATTTCTCTACATTGGGGCCCCTCTGAACCCTAAACCCCAAACTCTAAACCCTAAAACCCCAAAACCCCAAAACCCTAAAACCCCCAAACCCCAAAAACTAGAACCCTAAAACCCTAACCCCAAACCCTAAACCCGGAGCTCTTGGGGATCCCAAAGGAGATCTATGGATTATGGGAGTGGGGGTCCTTATCACGCAGGGGTTTAGGGGTTTCCCAAAAGTTAAAGGTTTAGGGTTTAGGAGTTTCCCAAAAGTTAAGGGTTTAGGGTTTAGGGTTTAGGAGTTTCCCTAAACTTTAGGGTTTAGGGTTTAGGGTTTAAGGTATATAGAGTCTAGGGGGTACCTGATGGGGATCCGAATTTGGGGTCTACATTGGGGTCCCCCTTTTTCAAGAAACTACCACATGGACACTCGGATTGAGGTGCTAATCTGGCATTATACAGGGATCCCTTTGAGAAAGTCCAAGATGACCAAGGTCATATAAAGCTTAAATCCCGAACCCCAAACCCTAAACCCTAAACCCCAAACCCTAAACCCTAAACCCTAAACCCTAAACCCCAAACCCTAAACCCTAAACCCCAAACCCTAAACCCTCGGGCAAGAAATTGCTAGGACTGCATAAGCCTACAGGCGACGGGAGGCATCTAGATAGAAACAGACTTACTGGTTCTTAGCAGGGAAGAAAGAAATATACTCCCTCTATGAGCTATAATCTAAACTCTTACCCCTTAGTAGCCCCTATGATAGTCCCATAGATAATCCTCTATAAAACCCCCTTTAAGGAGGTCAGATTATGGCTCATACAGTACCTACGGTTCTTGCAGCCCAACAGTCAGCCCATGCTTGGCATTCCTGAGCGCGGGGCCTCACTAAGGTTCTCATTTTGATCTGCCTGCACGAAGGGAGGAATGGCCGGGATTCATGCGCAGCTGTCGCTCTTTTCACTGTTATCACAGCACAATTCTTCCTACTATTCCAACATCTAGTACAGCTTCAGTGCCCACTGGCCACTGCTGCTGTTGCTATGAGTACGTTCCTTCAGTTTATCCATTGCTCCGATGTGGTCACAACTGCGGCTTTTACGCAGCACGGTTTGTGAGGACCTTGACCACCACTCCTCCATATCTACACAGCAGCGCCAGTTGTCATATCAAACTAACTCGTGACACCGGAACCCCCCAAATCCCTACATTCCTGACGGCCCTGAACCTTCATCCCTGATAACCACGCGGATGGACCTTTGTCAGCTGGCGACCATCATAGACATGCTCACCTGGTAGTTTCCCAAAAATAGGAGGACCCCAATCTAGACACCAAAATACAATAATCCTTAATATGGGACCCCCCCAAAAAAAGGCACCCCTAATTTTGGGAAACCCCCACCTGTGCTTGGGGCTTATTGGTTCCCTGTACGGGCAGGCCAAACATAAACTTACTAGGGAGTGTAAACAGGCCAGTGCATTCAAGAGGCGGGTGACTAAAAGTAAAGGAACTGGTAATAGTAATTTTCATAGTAATTAGTAAAAATAGCAACAGTATTACAAGAGTAGTAATGAAGATATCTAGAATCGTGGTATTAATAGTAGTAGTAAAGAAGAGTAATAGTAGCAACCATAAGAATACCAAACATGGCAAGCGGTGTTTTTGAAAGGGTTCGTAGGGGATATATGGGGTTATCGAAGCACATTAAAGATTAACCCCCAATGATGGAGAATCAAACTCACATAATTCTACATCGCAAGCATCTTTTCAATGCAAACGGGGACTCTCATGTCCCTGGCTATATGATATGGTGGGATCGAACCCCTGAAAATAGGACAGGACTATGTGACCCACAGTCTAGACTCCTAGCATCCCCCTCAAGAATCCCTATAATCGTCCCCTATATAATGCCCTATATGTAACCCCATTCAAGGAGTTTAGGCTATAGCTCGTGTGTGCATTCCAGCCAGGCAGCCTTGTGGATGGAGTTATCTTGCAGCACTTTAGGGTTTAGGGGTTTAGGGTCCAATTCATGGGCCTATACGGCTTTTCCCTGAACATTTGGGGTGGTCCTATTTGAAGGATCTCTGTGCTTGGGTACTGCCCCCAATACCACAGTGGCTTCCATTTGCTTTTCCATTCCTGCTGTCCCTACTAACAACCAGCAAGATCTTGCAATTCCGCACCCCCCCTGCCAGTTTCCATGATGTTTTCCGTGCGCTTTCCCTCTTGGTTGTCCGTTATTGGGCCCTACATACCCAGAATATCCCAAAGCCCTATGTACATGCAGTAGTTTGTTGGGGTGATAGCCCTGTGTATCCCTATTAGCCCCTTTACGCAACCTAGTCAAGCCCTATAACCCAAACCCTAAACTCTGAAACCCAAAGCCTTAACCCTAAACTCTAAGATCCAAAGCCTTAACCCTAAACCTTTAACCCCTAAACCACTACACCCTAAACCCTAAACCACAACACCCCTAAACTTTCCTAAGCCCCTAAGCCCCTAAACCCCCAAACCACTGAACCCCTAAACCCTAAATCCTAAGCCCTAAACCTTAAACCTCAAACCCTAAATCCTAAACCCTAGACCGTAAACCCAAACCCTAAATCCTAAATCCTAAACTCAGCTATGAGTAGTTACTAAGTCCCATGAGCTCCAAAAGTAAGGGTCGACTTCCGGGCTCCGTGCTTGTAGGGGAGAAGAAAAGCCGCTCGAGGTCACCTGCACTATGAGCAACTGAAGAGAGTTTAGGGTTTAGGATTTTAGGGTTTAGGGTTTAGGATTTAGGGGTTTAGGGTTTAGGGGTTTAGGATTTTGGGTTTAAGGTTTAGGATTTAGGGCTTAGGATTTAAGGTTTAGCGTTTAGGGTTTTAGGGTTTTAGGGTTTAGGGTTTCAGGGTTTTAGGGTTTAGGGTTTAGGTTTTGGGGTTCAGGGTTTGGGGTGGTTAGCTTGGAATGAAGGAATGAAAAAGAACATGGAAACTACTATAAGGAGTAATATAGGGACTGCTCTAAGCATCCATTCCTGCATTCCTAGCTAACCAAAGGTAAGCTCTAAGTCTTTACATGGGGCTTTCCCGAAACTTGGGGTACCTTTATAAAGGCTTCTAGGAGATATACATTCAGTGGTTATATGGGGATATTATAGGGATCAACCCAATAACGGAGAATCAAACGGAACAGAATTTGGTAAATAAAATGGAATCTGGGATTACGTGTGATTTGTACCTTTTGGGGTCCTCAAAATGAGGGTTATAGTCTGTTGGGGTCTATGTTGGGGGCAAGTTGGGGGGACCCCCATGTCTGGAAACCACCACATGAAAACCCCGAGCCTGAAAACAACACCACACTTTTGAATTGCGTTCAAAGTCTAGAATAAGCGGTATCTACTTTGGCCCTAAAGTCTGTAGAAAAGCCTCGTTGTACCCCACCTACTTTGGGCAATTTGGATCCCAGGGAAAGGGATGTGTTTGGTTTACAAGAAAGAACATATGTTAATTTCAGACCGTCCAGTCTCTGTAGTTCGGCAGAAAACTTCTTATGTACAACCTAAACCCTGTACCCAAAACACTAAGCCGCGCACCGCTTAACTTCTTCTGTCGCAACTAGCCCGCTGCCGCGACGCTCAGGAGCAGCTTAGACCGTTCCAAAAAACTGCATTTGTTTTCTGATGAGTAGTGCAGGGGCCTTGCTTGAAGTGTACAAGTCTTGTGGAGATGCCCCATATCCACAACTATATATATGTATATATAGATGTAGGTAAATGCATACATGTATATATATATATATGTATTTCTAGTAGTTGCAATGTATTTTCTATCGTCGGGGCAAAACCCCTAAATATCCCTACATATCTCTGTATTCCCTTGAAAACAAGGGTCATTCAGTCCCAAGTTGTTCCCTCCCCGGACAGAAACCGAAACCCAGACCCTAAACCCTAAATCCTGAACCCCAAACCCTGAGCCCTGA
>CAJNIZ010015014.1:13950-26269 GCA_905231905.1 Symbiodinium pilosum
ACGACCTGGGGTGCACTCCGGCCTACGGAAATGTTCCCTCCTGACCCTCTCTTCCCCCCTCCGCCTGCGTCATTGGGGAGATCCAGCGAGAGTTCCACGCTCCGAGCCCCTCAATCTGAGAAGGGAAAGACGCCACCCGAACCTCCATGGGCCCGCCACCCAAGCCAGGCAGCTTGGGTTGGATTTGGGCACTTGAGGGGTTAAGGTTGATGTAGGGTTCACGGTTTAGGGTTCAGGATTTAAGGCTAAGGGTTCCGGGAATAAGGTTTAAGGTTAAAGGTTTAGAATTTTCGGGTTTAGGACTTAGGGCTGATCGAGGGTTAAGGCTCACACCTGCAATTAAGGTTGAGGGCTTCAGCATAGAGGCTTCAGGGCGATCTTCATGCTGAACAAGAAATAGCAGAGGTTTCCGTGAAGGGCATAGGGTTTGGGGTTATAGGGTTTGTGATTTAGAGGATTAAAGGCTTTGGGCATGGATGCTCTGGCGAACGTATGGACTTGGAACACGAGCCGAGCGTTATCATGGTTTGGGCATGGATGCTCTGGTGACCGTATGCTCTTGGAACACGAACGTTCTTGTGGTTTGGACATGGGTGCTCTGGTGACTGCATATACTCTTGGAACTCGAACGTTATTGTGGTTTGCGCAGCAAAGTCCTTGATAAGGCACTGAAGTTGCAACATCTGCGTTTTATCAGGGGTCGCTCGTGGTGCCCATACCAAAAACATGAACCCTATATATCCCCATAAACCCCTCTGTACCCCTAGGTAACCCTCTTAACAGGACCATCAAATCATTTTTTAACTACTTTCGAAGTCCAGGTAAAGTTGAACCAGGCCAGCCTTAGCCCACTCACCGGAGCAAAGTTATGATATCAACCTTATAATCCTCTTAAGTAGATAGAATATGGGGATATATGGGGATCTTACTAGAATATACCCAAAGCCATATTCTATCTACGTAAAGGGGACTATAAGCTTTGAAGTCTAGGGTTATCGGGCTTAGAGGTTTAGGGATTCAAGATTAAGGTTTACAGCTTACATGATAGGGCTTCGTGCTGGATCTTTGTGCTCCATGTGTACGAGGTAAGCCCCGATCTGCACATGTGCAAAAATCTCCGAGCAACATCTCTTTCCATTTCCCTAAGGCCCTAAACACTCAGAATACAAGGCTCTGGGGCCCAAAGATCATACTATAACGGGATTTTTGGCAATTTTGAACGTTAGGGTTTCATTTGATGAAGGAGAGACCAACACGATTTCGACACCATGGGTTTTTCTTGCACGATTACCCCCACGGTTCGCAATATACAGAAATAATGGGGTGTGAGGTCCCAAGTACAGAGCCCCCAAAAATGGCAAACCAACATTAGGAAAAAAGCCTTACAAATACGCCAAAAGGCTATTAATCTACATACTTTTGGCATCCAGGTACCTACAAAACCCTGGCAAATTGGGCCTTTGAGGTCCCAGCACCCAGTGGCTAACTCTGCACGTTCCCTCGTGGCGCTTGAAACCTCTATTGCTGAACCCCAAGCCCGAAAGCTGTGCTTCTCTTCTTACGGGTGGCTGGGAGGGAGTGGAGGGATACATCCACAAAGTGTTTAGGGTTTAGGGTTTAGGGGTTTAGGGTTAGTCTTTTCTATTCCTCCGTCCCGCGCGAATAGCCTTAAACCCTCACGACTCGAACCCTGCATCCTGTAAAAGTTAAGCTTTGAGCCCCATACCAACGACATGAGTGTTGACCCTAAGCAAAGCATCTCCTAAAGGTTTCAGGTACATAGGGAGAACCCGTGTCTAGAGGTATCCAACTAACTTCCAGGGAGCTTGATCTCTCTTGGTTCGATTAAGAAATATGACGGAAATCATGTCTAACATCGTGTAGGCAGGGTAAGGTAAGAATTTAGGGTTATAGTACCCCTTACGTAGATAGAAGATGGCTTTGGGTATATTATAATAAGATCCCCATATACCCCATATTCTATCTACTTAGGGGGGACTTTAAGGGTTTAGGGATTGGGGTAACATCCTTAACCAAGGTTGTTGGAATTCCTGGGTTCGTGGTTACGTGGTCCCTTGTGAGACCCCGGCGCGATCTGGCTGGCAGAGGATCGCCGTTCTGGCAGCAAGAGCTGTTTCGGGTTTGGTTGTTTAGGGTTTAGTTCAGGCTTAAGGGCTGAAGCTTCAATGCTTCCCACTTATGACACCTATCAACCTCAGACTGAACCAAATTATCCCAACAACTAAGCTCATTACTAAGTCCCCCGGACCCTCCAAGTTGTGATTGAAGGTTTTGACCTTGAACTCGCAGTTTTGAAGATTTTGCTCTAGATGGGGGGAAAAGAAGTCGACTGGGTTGCTTTTACGGAACTGGAAACTAAGTTGCCAGTATGTGGAAAGCCATAGGATCCATTGTATGGAGGGTTGTCAACATTGCGGTCATTGAATTTGATTTGATCTCCAAATATAACGCAGCCCCTGAGAGACTCCCCCCTCAAAAAAGAGCGTGATTTTGACAATTGGAAAATCAAACATCAATACTGATGTGACCCCTCCAGAACCTAGATGTTCAATTTCATCTTTCATTCAACTTTCCATTCGATCAGCTAATATCCCTCAATCCCTCACCTTAGGACACTCAGGCAACTTAGCTTAAGTTCCTGCACAACAACCAAGTCAAGTTAGGGGCAGGTTTGGGTCTGTCGGATATACATTATAACCCTAAGGGTCCAAGGACCCAAAGACTATACGGCTTTAGGCCCCAAAGACTATAATCCGAATGGTATTTGGGACCTAAATCCCTAAAAGTTTGGTCCTTGGACCCTCAGGGTAACTAAGTGTAAGAGCGCTTCCTGCTGCATGAGGTCTAGGGTCATTAGGGTGTTGAGTTCGAATTTCAAGGCCTAAGGTTTGCGCGGGCATTGCAAACCTGCTTTCCAGGGGCCCTTTTGTGGAAGGGTCCACATTCGGAGTTGCTTTTGACGCAAGTGCATTCTGATTTGGAGGCGATTTTGGAATCTGCAGGCTTCAGGTCTTTACTTTCCATGATCCTAGGGAAAGTAGGGGATACCCTCAAACATGGCAACACGGTATCTGTATTGATGACTACTTGGCGAGCAAACTGCATTTCTCATGGCTTGTACCTTGGGGGGGGGGTTGAGGGGATTAGACCCTGACCCTTTCTTTTCCTCATGTGTATGATATCATTCTATCCGGCTATTGCTATCTGACCCCTGTACTCTCCCCCTGAAAGGATACCCCGCATGTTTCCCAACCCAGACAAGCAAAAACCCTTGAAAGCAGCCAGGGTTTCTATCTGGGGGCTCTGGGAAACTAGCTGATCAAAAGGAGGCCCTAAAATTCCAAGCCCCCAACCCCCCTAAACCCTAAACGCTAAACCTAAACAACCCCCAAATCTCTACGCTATCTTCTCGCAGGCTCCATGCACCTTCGTACCGCGGTTGCGGCACGGAAGCGCCAGCGCCCGCTACAGGTCGAACCTCTGGACCACCCCGGTACCTGCCAGGGCTTTCTGGGTGGTGTATATCAGGATCTTATAGGGTTCAGGGTTTCCGGGTCTAGAGGGCTTTATCTAAAGTTGAGTGGGGTATACTATACAAAAGAAACGTAAGGATGAACTAGGGAAAATATTATCATGGTGTAGGGCTTCTGCCCCTAGACCCTGCCTTGGTCATATGGGGATCTTATTATAACCCAAAGGGTCCATGTACCCAATAATTAGGTACTTGGGATTTAGGTAATAGTAATGATAGTACAGGTTTTGGGCAAGTATATCATTATTGGGTACTTGGACCCTTAGGGTAATATACCATAAGCCATATTCTATCTACTTAAGGGGGACTGTATGCACCGGATATGCCGCCCGTAAAGTGTGGTTTCCCTAGGTCGTAGGCTACTAGGTTCCAGGCTTAACGGATTGGGGTTTAGGGGTTGGGGTTTGAGCGTTGGGGTTTAAGTTTTTAGGACTTACGGTGTCGGAGCTTTCCCTCAACCCTAAACCCTGAATGGATACAGTTGGAAGGCTTAGGGCATGGGGTCGAGAGTTTATGTGGCTTAGGGATTTCGAGGGTCATGTTTAGGCTTACCGGGTTTGCGTTGAGAACTGAATCCACCCAGTATCAGTCTGTGGTAGGGCTAATATGCAGGGCTACATATGTAGTGTGATATATCTATAATCTGACAGCTTCCGGGTGGGGGCTGTGCCTAGGCTGTAGAGTTCTAGGCTTGCATGATACAAAACCTTACCTGGTCGCCACTAGCCCTAAACCCTAATCAAGCCTCTAAACCCTACACCCTAAATCCTAAACCCTACACCCTAAACCCTGAATCCTCAACCCTAAATCCTAAGCCCTAAACAGTAAATCCTCAACCTTAGACTCCCTACCCTTCTGATTTCGGGACTGGAACCCTACAGCCCGAAGCCCCTTTTCCCAGGCACCAAGGCATCCTTAGACCTGAAGGGGCTTGGGGGTTAGGCGTTTACAGGGGTTTTAAGGGTTTGGGGTTTGGAGGGTTTTGGGGGTTTTGGGGGCTTTGGGGGTTTTGGGGGTTTTGGGGGGGTTGGGGTTTCAGGGTTTAGGGACCAGTTTAATTTCCCGCTTTCCCCCCTAGGTTCACCGGTTCACCCTTCAGTAACTTTGAATAAGCCTACGTATATATCCTTAAATCACCCTCAGAGGGTCTTAAGGGGGAAGCCATAGTTCAGGGTTTAAGGATCAGATCAAACTAATTATGCAATGCTAAGCCCGAAAACCGCAACCAATAACCCTGAAACCTTGAACGCTAGAGTTTCCCGCCAGTCTACCGCTACTATAGCCCAAACCATATGGTTCAGACTACTTATGTTCCGACACAATTAAAAAGGGCGCTCGTTCTTGGGTTCTGGGGTTCTAGGCAATATCAAAAGTAGGCTATGGTTCCACTTGGAGGTTCAGAGTGCTTAGTAGCAAGACTATCCCCCCAATTAGACTATAGCTATACCTCACACGTAAGTAGAAAACTGACCAAAACCATAAACCATAGCCACAAAAAGTCAACATTTCACACACTTTCGGGGTCCAGGTAGTTACACGCATGACGTACCCATAGACCTTCAAGCAATCCCCTCCCCTAATAAAACTCCCGAAAAAACCTCCGATGCATACCCTTAACCCTAAACCCTAAACCCATTAACTTATCAGTCAGGGAAACCATTCAGTTTTGGATGGTTATCCTTACCCCCCCCCCTTAGCCAAAAGCCCCAAACAGTTGATGCCCATTGTCTTTTCCATTCCCTTATAGACACCTACTTGAAGCCTAAACCCTGAACCCCAAATCCTAAACCCTGAACCCTACACCCTATCTCATCCCCTTCCCAGGCGGCGGCGAGTTCATTAGGGGGAGGGGATCAACGTAATGCTGGCGAGCTGCTTTGTCTTCGACAGATGAACCCCAATCGCCCGGCACCTCGAGACTCTGTCCCTGAACCCTAAACCACCGTATGGAGTTCTTCCCCAGATTTAGAAGCTTCTTCGGCTTTGTGAAGCCCCATGCAGTGCTTATTAGCTCCTTAAATTCTGGGTCCAGGTACTTGTATGCTAGATACTTCAAACACCAAAAAATGGTGCACATGTCGGAGTCCACACGGTTTAGGGCTTGGAGTTTCAGGCCTTATGGATTTCCACAAACAGGGGTCCCCCCCACAGACCCCAGAACATGGAATTATTATCCTGATCAAATGGGGCCCTTAATTTCCCACATACAGGGGGTCCATCTTAGCGTATGAGAGGTTAGCCAACCTGAACAAATCTGAGAAGATATGAACCAGTTTGAATCATTGTCAATAGTCTTTGACTTGGGGCAGTTTCAGGTTTGTTCGAGACCTGGCATACCCTGAATGCTCCGAATAACGACTCTTGAGCCCACAATAACGGGAGCAGCCACACTTATCTTGGAGGTCTCGGCAAAGAAGGACCGTGGAACCCTGTAAACTGCGTAGAAGCACGAGCAACGGACAAAGACGTCTGGAACCAAAGCACGACACATGATCCTAACATAGAGTACTCAAGTTAGGAGGCTAAGAAGTAATAGTCCCATGCGTGTGTATCTCTAGATTTCGACGTGGCATAGAGTACCAAGATCCCCATGCTGGCGACATAGAGCTTGGCTTTAGGAGCTTAGCCATCAAAGGAACTCGAAGACAGCACAATGAACCCCAATTATACCGCAAACTCTCATCCGCGCCAAACAAGGGTTACCAGGCAAGAAACAATGACACTTCCGGTGAAGACCCAAATAGGGGTATGTTAAGGGAACTCAAAAGGGGTCCATACTTCCGGCAGGGGTGTTCTTTTTTGCAGGACGGATGAATACAGGACTTCCACAGTGTAGGATTCACGGTTTAAGGTCACTGCAATGGATTTAGGGTTTAGGGTTTAGGGGCGTCCAACATGGAAACCGGGCTTCTATAGATGTTTATTGTGGGGAAGCCGAGAGTGAGAATTGCCAAAACCATCTTGAGGTCTGTGTGAGGTACCCCATACCAGGAATCACCCTAAACCCTAAACCCTAAATCCTAAAACGCGTACTACTGGCACTTATCTAGTTTTCTTACGTTAAGCTAATCATGGAAGCTGCACCTTAGCCATTGTTGGGATTAGCACAATGCAGGGGACCTCCTTGGATGACAGGATGTTGGAATTCCTCGTATTTCTCACGTGGCTCATCACTATGTGCTTCTGAAGTCCTTGCAGAACCTTGCGTCCTCAACCCTAAAGTACCCTTACCCTAAGCTGTGCACCCTAAACTCAAAATCTTAAACAAGGCGACTGAACTGCTGAGGCTTGCGCCACATTGCCAAGGGCACGATGGGCACAGAGACCTCAACACAAAGAATCTGCTGCTTTACCCGCATTTTCTTGGTTAGGGTTTAGGGCTACCCCGTGCCCCAACCCCAAATTTTGAACTCCAGATCCTGGACAGTGGTCATTACCCTTTCATGACTATAATCCCCCTTCAGTAGATAGAATATTGGGTATATGGGGATCTTATTGTAACACACCAAAGCCATATTCCATCTACTTAAGGGGGGGACTATACACTCCAAACCCTAAACCCTAAATAGTAGCTTCCATTTGCTTTTCCATTATCCCAATATAACCCCAATTGAACCCTAACATAACCGCAATAGAGGCCCAAGGGGGACTATAACCACGCAAAGATCCATTGTAGAGGAAGAAGATCTTGCGCATGCTTGCATTATCGTCCCTCTTCACCGGAAAGAAAAAAGGGTGTATCTAAGGTAGCAAGAACCTCTAGAGTGTAGAGGGTTTAGGGTTTAGGGTTTTGGGGTTTTGGGTTTTGGGTGTAGGGTTTAGGGTTTTGGGGTTTTGGGGTTTAGGGTTTAGGGGTAGAGACTCTACACCCACGGTATCACAATCTTTTGAGAGGTTCCAGGTGGAGCAAGAGCCCATTCATCCACGGTATGCAATCCATTTCTGCCCCCGCGCCCTAGAGCTCCACATAGGTATTATTGTTCACAGACATTAGGGGCCCATGGTTTTATTAGCCCTAGACCCTAAGCTCTAAACCCTAAACGCCCCCAACACACAGAGCTTGCGCACTATAGGATTGTCCTTCAATACTCAGGCCTTTGCAACATTTTAGAATAGGGGGCCGTTGAAGACACTCGAGCGCGCGACCGTTTTGATCAGCTCTTCGTCGAAGTGCGGGTGTGAGAGCTTGTCGCGCTGGCACAAGCGTTGGATTTCGTCGGGAGCCCTGAAGCCCGAACCCTCACCCCCAAACCCTCAACCCTACACCCCGAGCCCTGAACCCTAAGGTCGAGGTCTTATTGAAATATGCGGATGACAATAAAACATTGCCTGGCAGGAATTCTGCCTCAGCACTTGGCAACGATTTTGACCTCAAGTGTGATACATGACTTTTAGCATCAACTCAATGAGAACACCATCTCATAGCTTAGGGTTGAAGGTTGAGGGGGCGCTGGCAAATGCAGCATCATTGTTAAAAGATCGGAAGCCCTGGATGGGGTGAGATCATCTTACACTAAACCCTAAACCCCAAATCCCAAACCCTAAACCCCAAACCGATCACCAGTAGAGATTGACAGGAAGGATCCCTATAGCATTCCTTGATAAAAAAAAGACATGATAGGTTCCTTTCCCTGCTCTATTCCTGCAATCACGACTAACCACCACTATGAAAACCCTAAACCACCAATCCCAAACCCCAAACCCTGAACACTTCAACCCTTAAACCCTTAAACCCAATCCCTTAAACCCTTACGCCCTAAACTCTTAAACCCCCAAGTCCCCTTAAACAAGGGAAGTTAGCCAGCTTCTTGAACTGCTCCTTCGAAACATTGCGCTGGAAGTCTAACCTGCTTCTTTGAGGGCCAAAGCTTTTGTGAGAACAATGGATTGTTTAGAGTTTAGGGTTTAGGGTGGGAGTGAGGGAATGGAACAGAACATGGAAACTACTGTAGGGTTTATGGTGGGAGTGAAGGAGTGGAAAAGAAAATGGAAACTACTATAGGGTTTAGGGTGGGAGGGAAGGAACGGAAAAGGACATGAAAAGTACTATCATGGGATATAGAGGGACGACTATAAGGATCCATTCCTTCATTCCTAGCCAACCAAAGGGGGCTTGGGGTTTCAGGTGGGGAATTACCATGTACGTACCCCTACCCAACGCTGCTAAAAAATTCTATACGGGAGGCCTAGGGGTATACAAGGGCTTTGTAAGGCTTATATGGGGGAACTACCTAGCTGGAATTTCCTTAGAGCAACAACTGACAACGTCAACTGTGAGAACACCCATTCATACAGTCATTTCTACGAGGTAGGGGTCCATTTGGGGGTCCCCTTATTTGGGTGTCTATCTTGGGGTTCCCCAATGTACGGAAACTAACATAGGGCCCTTTCTCCAAAAAAGGGTGATCCCAAAGTTAAACCCTCAAAAATTGGAATCCTTATTATAGGGACCCACACCGAAGCTCTTTATAAGGACCCACAAAAAAGTACCCGTAATTTCGGAAAGTCCCCAAACCCTGAACCCGTACAGTTCCCGGAGTGATTGCCGCGTGGGTTGATATGGGAACAGGTGGTTGCAACTTGCCCTGGCTTTCAGACCCGAGGCTTATGGAGTTGGGGTTCAGGATGTAGGTTAAGGGTTTAGGGCTTTAGGGGCTTCCCCACCCCAAAAGTATGTAAAATAATAGTCCTAAACCCCAAATAATAGCCATAAAGGCCATCATTTTACATACTTCGGGGGTTTAGGTTAGGGTGTAAGGTTTAGGGTTTTAAGGCTTGAGGTTAAAGGTTTCTGGCTTGCGAAGTACGGGCCTCTAATAGGGTGTTTAGGGTTTAGGGTTTAGGGTCCCAAAAAGGGAGTCCCTTACCGGTAGGCACCATAGGCATCGCCCCCAAAAAGCCCATACCAGTGGAGAAATCTTACGCCAGTCACCCTAATTCATTTCCATAATTCTTAGGAGCTACTGTTCCTAACGGCCCAGGCACCCAAAAATGAGCGTTCTGCGTGCCCAAAACCTATTCTCATTGTAGTTGTTGGGACCTAAGACTCCATTAGTTGGGTACGTGGACCCTCTAGGTACAGTAGCTTTGGGACACTGGGCGCTCCAACCCATCCTTTAGCGGCAATGGCGGCGGGCTTAGGGTCTAGGGGTTAGGGTTTAGAGTTTAGAGTTCAGGGTTTAGGGTTGTAGTACTGCGCAAATGTTTGCTATCCCCTCGCGTGGCCCCGAACATGCGACCCACGTAGGGTCGTTGCGCAAGTGATTCTTATAAGGCTTCTTGTCCGAGTAGTTTGGAGAAGTGTAAGCCGCTACCTGGAACCTCAAAAGTATGTAGAACAACGGCCCTTAGGGCTATTCTTAAGGGTTTGGGGCTGCTACCTTACCTACTTTTCGGGTTCAGGTAAGCTTCAAACCCAAAACACTTAACTTATAATCCCTACAACAACCCCTATAGCCCCAGATGCTACTCAACGTCACATGTCTTGAGATCTTATTCTCCGACTCTCAATTAATCCCCAAAACCCCAAACCCAAACTCTACACCCTAAACTCTCAACCCCAAGCCCCAAATCCCAAACCCTAAACCCTAAACAGTAGCTTCCATTTTCTTTTTCCATTACCCCTATATATCCCTACTATAATATCCCTGTATAAAACCAGGGTGCGGGGTCAACTCGAAGCCCAGAACCCTAAACTCTTAACCCTCAACTCTAGATCTTGAACCCCAAACCCTAAACCCAAAATCTACTATAGTAGTTTGCATTTTTCTTTTCCATTAACCCTAAACCCCAGTATACCATACTACTTTCCATTT
This sequence comes from Symbiodinium pilosum, assembly GCA_905231905.1. Classification (NCBI taxonomy): domain Eukaryota; class Dinophyceae; order Suessiales; family Symbiodiniaceae; genus Symbiodinium; species Symbiodinium pilosum. The sequence goes on from CAJNIZ010015014.1 coordinate 24,319, forward strand.
TCTTTTCCATTCCATTGACCCTTAGCCGGCTTCTGGGCTCCCGGCCGCTGAAGCTTCTCGAAGAACTGCGGCTTGGTCATCATCTGCTTAAGGCGATCCCACCTCGAGGGTTTAGGGTTTAGGGGGGGTTTAGGGGTTTAAGGGTTGGGGGGTTTAGGGGTTGAGGGGTTTACGGTTTAGTGGTTTAGTGGTTTAGGGCTTTAGGGTTTAGGGGTTTAGTGGTTTCCCTACTCGCCACTAGGTAGTAGGGTGTTGGCATTTTCCGAATGCTTGAGGGCTCACAGCCCCCGATTGCCTCAACTAAGAATCTAGCTCAGACTCCAGAACCAGACAGTTTCTCAATGCAAACTTTCTTGTGAGAACATGGAACCATGTTCGGGCAACCTTCTGTTCTAGACTAGCAACCCCCCTCCTGAAAAATCCCAAGCGCCACAATCCTGAGGGAAGGTGCAAAGTCCTGAAACTGGACCCCAAAACCCTAATCCACTAACCCTAAACCAAGTGAAGCATCCAGAAAGACACGCGGCACGCCTGGTCTCCGGTTGCCCAAGGAGGACGCTCACCGCCTCAGGCGCTTCCCAGCTAGAGGGAAATGTTCATTACCACGGCTCCCACAGTAGGGTGTAGGGTTTAGCGTTTAGGATTTAAGAATTTCGGATACCCTAGACTCCAAAATGAGGACTCGATCACTATCATATGACTCTTGTAAGGTCCTTGCTATACGCATTTGGGCCACCCAAACAAGGCAAGGGGTGTTTCACAGGACGTGGGAAGCTTTGTTGCGGGGCATAGAAGTATCAGGGTCTGGTGACAGCATCGACTGGATTGCTCTTAAGGAATCTAAACTACGAGCTACCATAATGGATATATATATATATTATAATAATTAATATGGTTTCCCCAATATAGTAACTTAAGCTAAGTTCCTGAACAGCAACCCAGTAGAGGGTTCTATGGAATCTTCGGCTGAAAAGTGCTCGGAGCACTGGAAGTTTGAGTATAAGAGCTCAGGGCTTCTAGATATTAGGGTAGGGTTTAGGGATTTGGGGTTTAGGGATTTAGGGTTTAGTGTTTAGGCTTTACCTGGACCTCAAAAGTATGCAGCATAATGGCCTTGCGGCCTATGCTTTAAAGGTTTTAGCTATTATCTTACCTACTTCTGGGGTTCAAGATGGGTTAAACCCTAAACCCTAAACCCTAAACCCTAAACCCAGAAATACACTTTTTGTAGTTTTAGAGGTTTCGGCCTTTTTCGATGTATCCCTCAGCCCTCGGGCCTCAAGGACATCCTTCACAACCGGCGCAGGCTTGCTAGTGTTGCGCACATCCTGCAACTGTTTAGGGTTAAGGGGCTTAAGGGCTTAGGGGTTGTTACCATTAATTAAGTGTGTGTGTGTGTATGTTGGTTATATATATATATATATTTATCTATTTTTGTTTTTGGGGTGTGTGTGTGTGTTGTCATTTTGAGCTAAGAGTTTTGAGATTAAGGGCACTTGAGAACCCTAAGTCATGGTAACTAGGTTCGGAAGTCATCCGCGATCTGCGGAGCGCTCCAAGCAGCCATTTTGGCTAGCTGTCAACAAGTGCTGGGCTTGTGTACTTTTATTTATGGATTGTTCAAGCCATAATCTCCTTCGTGTTTCGAGAGCATACGCTAACTAGAGCATCCATGCCCAAACCATAATCTCGTTCGTGTTTCGAGAGCATACGCTAACCAGAGCATCCATGCCCAAACCATAATCTCGTTCGTGTTTCGAGAGCATACGATAACTAGAGCATCCATGCCCAAACCATAATCTCACTCGTGTTTCGAGAGCATACGCTAACTAGAGCATCCATGCCCAAACCATAATCTCGTTCGTGTTTCGAGAGCATACGATAACTAGAGCATCCATGCCCAAACCATAATCTCGTTCGTGTTTCTTCACTTCACTTCACAGCAGGCTTC
>CAJNIZ010015014.1:38212-69090 GCA_905231905.1 Symbiodinium pilosum
TTTAGGGTTTTGGGTTTAGGGCACTTAAGACCCATGAGACATGAGACACCCAACGAACTTTTCCCACTGCTAATGAGAACATTCTACAACTCCCGGACGTCTACAACTGTATTTGGGACAAAGGACACGTACCCACATTTTGGAAGGAGGCAATGCTAACATCATTGTACAAGGGCAAAGGCTTAGACACGGACAATGCCAATTCCAGGCCCATTTCCCCGCTCAACTCCATTTATGAAATCTTTGTGGCTATGCTCCAGCTGAGCGTGAGTGGTAGCATTCACGAAGAACATCTGAGAGAGACACAGTACGGATTGAGAGCTCGTAGGGGTACCAAGCACTCATTGCCCTGAGGGTCCAAGGACCCAAATTTATTTGGGTTTTAGGGCCCAATTGCCATTAATATTATACTGTTTGGACCCTAAAACCCTATTATGGGAAGACGACGTGGAGGTAAGATACCTTATTGGCGTGAAGTAACCGCCCAAAGACACTTCCTATCTCACTGGGACCACTACCCTGGTAGAGGATTTTAGGACCGCATCAAGTCTGTTCTTCCATCTTAAGGGCACTGAGATTTTCTGGGCATGCGCCAATGCGCGCTCGCACGTCGCGCGCACGGCTGTAGCAAAAAACACTCGAATTAGCAAACCCATAAGTGTCTAAACTCCTAAATCTCTTCATAACCTAAATCTCCATGATCACATCCCTGAACCCCAAACCCTAATCCATAACACCCCATCCTCTAAATCCAAATGCCTAGTCCTAAATCAGTCCAAGTCCTGTACCCCTAAAAAACCGCACCAAACCCCGAGAACACGCCAAAACACCTGTAGCCTAAACCCAGTACTATATACCGCTATGAAGCACGGTCATACTTCTACAAAACCCTATCAAACTCCAAGAGTCCTCTATCAAACCCCCTTTAAGGGTTCAACTGCGCCTAAAATCTTAAACTCTAAGCCCTAGATCCCTAGAACACGCCTAAAACCTAAACCCTCAACCGCCCAACCTGCTGCTGGCTTAGCAGGGAATGAAGGACTGGGTCCTGGCAGCCATCGCAGGGGGTTATACAAGGGCAATTTGCGGGATCCTTCTCTCACCCCCGAAGCACCAGGTAGCCTAATAAAGGACAGATCCATGAGAGGAGTTCCAAACCCTAGACCCTAAACCCTACGGGGTACTGACAAACCCTTAGCGCAGCCACAAAAAGACCTTCAGTTACAGCACTTCATAGAAATGTACTGAGGCCTTGGGTCTAAGTAACCCCCAGAACACAGATATTAGGGTTTAGGGTTTACGCCCAATGCAAAACGAATTCCCATTATGTACGCAGTTATTGTTATCATCATTCCAGTTACTCAGCGGTGGGTTGGGCAACGGACAAAAAATGGGGTGTATAGTGCTTAGGGTTTATCAGGGGATCTAGCGCGACGTTTTGTGCAGTATTTACAAGTTAGTGACTCCTACGCTCAGGATTGTTGCTGTAACGCTTGCATGAGGGGAAACTACGCACCTGAAGATTCGTGCGACTGACATAAAGTGGCGCCACCGCAGACCTTATTCTGCACCTCAGCAGCGCGCCCCTGCCCACCACCCTCACTGGTGGAGGGTTTAGGGCTTAGGGCGAGGGGTTCTCCTACCTCAATCAAACGACTACTAAATCAGGACCCTGAACCCCAAATCACCGGACATGTTCGACCGCATGCCATAAACCCTACACCAGTAACCTTAAACTCTACACCCTACAGTAGTCCCCACATAACCCATTATAGTAGTTTCCATTTCCCTTTCCATTCCCTCATTCCCGGCTAACCAAAGATAAGGCTTCTGAGGTCCAGTAAGGCTTTGGGGATACGGCCTGGCCTTGGGGCTTATGTTTGAATTCATACCTCCAGGGGCTCAGGCGTTGGGGTTTGGGGTTCAGGGTTTTGGGTATTGAATTTAAGGTTAAGGGTTTAAGGTTTAGGGATTAAGTTTTAGGGTTTCGAACAAGACAATGAAGAAATTAGACATCCGGCAGCAACGCCACTGATTTGGGCATCGACCACACAAGGCAGCATTCCTCTACGTCATGTCGTTTTAGATGGTGCAGCAACACACGGCCGATCGGTCACTGAAAGTTACTGAGCTTAGCAGGGAATCAGGGAATGTACGTACACCCCAGAAACGCCTACGTGATATATGCCCTTAACCATTCCCTACTAACCTCCAATAAGAGAATATGTCCCCCCAGGGCGGCGCAGGCTTAGGTCTACCTAGATAGGCCTCGCATGTATCCAAATTAGTGGTCTATCTACAGATGATTTCGGGTTGCAAGCTTGATTTGAGGGGCTTAGGTGTTTTTTTTGGTACAGGTTTAGCATCGAGGGTCAGGGCCCTAAACCCCAAACCGTAAACCCTAGACGCAAGAACATAGGGTTTAGAGTTTGATACCCTAAACCCTAAACCTTGATAGGAAAACTCGGGGCCTTAGGGTTTGATCTCCTCCCTATGTAAACCCACGCCACTCAACCAGTCTTTACTGGAACGTGATATTTCAGGTTTGGGTTATAGGGCCTTATATCGTATCAATTGTACATTAGGGAGAATATCATTCACTTGAAGGGCCGGTTGTGGGGCTTTTGAACCCTAAACCTTACCCCCCTCAATAATGGAGAATCCGATGGAAAAGAACACGGAAAACGACATGAACACTGTGCTTATTATGGGTTATATTAGGGTCTATGTTGGGGTTACATGGGAATAATGGAGATGAAAATGGAAACTGCATCGTAGCTTAGTTTCCTTCCTTCCTCGCTAACCAGAGGAACGCGAACCCCGGAACCACCACACCTGTCGGACGGCGAAGTGGGCGCCCGCCTACCACACCCCTCAGGTACCCTAATATCTAGATTTTAAATTCAGGGTTTGATTTCAGTGGAGTCTTTGTAAGTTGTATCTCTGTGTACTTGGGAGCTAGAAAAAGCAGGCACTTGAGGGGGGATACGTTTTGGTTTCAGGGTTCAGGGTCCAGGTTTCAGAGTCGAGGGTTTAGGGCTGAGGGTTCAGGGCTAGAAGTTCAGAATCTCCAACACTGAGCCCAAAACCCAAAACCTTAAACCCTAAATCCTGAACCTTAAACCCAAGACTCTAAGCCGTGCCCTAAATCCCTGGGTAAGTAGAGAATTTCAGCTCCGGGCCTCCGGGCTCAAAATTAAAAAGTGCAAGGCTAAACACCTGTAGGGTTTAGGGTTACTGGGATTTTGGGTTTAGGATTTTTGGTTTAGGGTTTCTAGGGTTTCTAGGGTTACTAGGATTTCTAGCGTATCTAGGGGAACTACTTGTAGGGTTTCTAGATTTACTAGTGTTACTGGGATCAGTAGGGTTACCAGGGTTCAGGGTGTTCAAGGTACATTTTGTGTTTGGGGTGGGCTAGGACTTCTAGGTTCAATGCTTGGAATTTAGAGTCGAGTGTGTAGGGTTTACGGTTTCGTGGAGGAAGGACGACGAGGTCATAGCCACAACCCCCTACGAGCCTAAGTTCAAACAGCAAACTAGGTCCATAATACACTGCCTGCAGCCTTAGATCCTTCAACCCCCAAACCCCTCAACCCTAAACCCCATAACCTGAAACCCCTAAACCCTACACCCCAAACCCTGACACCCCTAAACCCTACACACCAAACCCTGAAACCCCTAAACCCTAAACCCTACACCCCAAACCCTGAAACCCCTAAACCCTAGTCCCCAAACCCCTGAAGCGTTGCCCTCCCAACCCCTGGAACCTCTAAACTGGAACCCCATCAAGAGGCTACATAGACTACCGTCCCTACGTGGCACTTAAGAAAAGAAAATGGAAACTACTATATTCTAGGGGTTACATAGGGAGTATATAGGGGTTTAGAGCTTACGGCACTTAGGACCCCTACGAGGGGTGAGACCTTAGGTACCTAGAATAGGAGTAGAAGGGAATCCCAAAGGGTTAATGGGTCTAAGGTCCAAGCTGCGTCCCAAGGAGATCCTTTAAACAGCATTACTTGGAGGGCCAGGGGGATTTGAGTCGGTGGGCAAATATAATGGGGATAACTGGATTTATTACGTGGCTTATAGAGGTCATAGCTACACTTACTCAGTCCCCACGACAACCCAAGTGTAATGATAGGACACATTTCCTTTACTTCTATAGCAACGAAAACTGTGCGGATATAGTTCACGGTAAAGTGCTTGCGGTACTGACGAGCAACCCTAGACCTTCAGCTAAGCCCCGAAGCCTGAACCTTAAACGTTACACACCAAACCGCAAATCCAAACCCCCAAACCCGAAACCCAAAACATGTTCAACATGCCATGGGAATATACTCCTACAAGAGGTAAAGGACTATGCGGTATTCCCCTCCGAATTTGGCAGTTTGCGGACCTTTCAAAATTCAAGGGTAGGCGGGCTTGGGGCAATCTCATAGACAAAGAAAGCCCTAAACCCCATATTAAATCCCCAAACCAAGACCCAAATCTCTAAACCCTAAACTCGAAATTGGCAAACCCGTACATCCCTAAACTCTTAAATTTCTTCATAGCTAAAACCCCCATGATCACGTCCCTGAACCCCAAACCCTAATCCATAAATACCCAAAGCCCCTAAATCCAAATGCCTAACCCCAAACTAGTCCTGAGCCCCAGACCCCAACCCCAAAACCCCAAAATCCGAAACACGTTGTATCCGTATGTGCACCTAAAAACTCGTACCAAACCCCACCTAGAAGACACCATAACACATGTAGCCTAAGCCCTGTCCTATATACCTGTATGAAGCACTGTCATACGTACTTCTACAAATTCCTATCAAACCCCAAGAACCCTCTATCAACCCCCTTTAAGGATCCAACTGCGCCTAAAATGTTAAACTCCAAGCCCTAGATCCTTAGAACACTCCCAAAAACCTAAACTCTAAACCGACAATCCCTGGAAATCCCTAACACCCCTATGAAGCACTGAAACATAAACTGAAACCCAACCCTAGACCCTAAACCCTAAACCGTCCAACCTGCTGCTGGCCGACGAACGGCGAAGCCTGTCGCGGAGCCAAATAACTCGAATCCAAGGTAGAATGTCGGGTTTAGGGTTGCGGGTTTAGGGTTGGGTACGCCCCTGAAAGGGGCTTATAGGGTCTTATTAGGGGTTTTGGATTTTTAGGGCTCAGGGTTAAGGGTGTAAGGTTCAGGGTTTACGATTGGGCTTGAGAGTTTAGGGTTTAGGGCCCTTGAAAGGGCGTTATAGGGTCTCATCAGGGGTTTTAGGGGTTTAGGGGCATATACAAATGTGAATATATATATATATAGATTTGAGTAGCTTTTTGTTGTGGTTGAACCTAGTCAGATTAAATCCCTTATATAAAATACTATACCCAAAAGGAGGATGTATATTGGGTACCGTAGTATCCCCATATAAAATGCCACTCATATAGTTTGGGGACGAGGGTCCGGAGCCCAGGACTTCGGATTCACCAACTAATCGAGGAAATGGACCAGAAAATGAAGCATGATACAGGGATTGTGACATGTTTGTTGAACTATAGGGCTTAGGGTTTAGGGTTTGAGGTTTAAGGTTTAGGGCTCAGGTTCATGGACGTACGATAAGGGATTGTATAGGCAATAGCGGAGACCATGGAAACTAGCACAAGTCCTAGGATTTTGGAGCTTGGGGTTTGGGGCGCTTAGCAGGGAATGAAGGAATGGGTCCTGGCAAGCATTGCAGGAGGGTTATACAGGGGCAATTTTGGGGATCCCATCTCTCCCCTAAGCGCCCTAAGCACCAGGTAGCCTGATGAAGGACATTTCCATGAGATAAGTTTCCAAAGCTTAAACCCTAAACCCTACAGGGGTACTGACAAACCCTTAGATTAGCCACTGCAAGACCTTCAGCTATAGGATTTTCATAGATAGATTATACTAGGAAGGTCTGAGGCCTAAGTAACACCTAGAACATATGAATCTGAGCTATAGTGTAAACTCCTTAAAGGGGATTATATAGTGGAGTGTTATAGGGGTTATTCAGGGGGACACTAGGAATTTCGACTATGGCTCATATTCGCCCAATTCAAAACAAATTCCTATTGCTAGTAAGTGTGCACTTATTGTTCTTGTCATTGTTGATATTAAGGGGTGGGTTCTTTGGGCAAGGGACAACAAGTGGAGCTTGTAGTGCTTAGGGTTTATCAGGGGATTTGGGGCGACATTTTTGTGCAGAATGTATAATTTGGAGACTCCTACGTTGAGGATTCTTTCTGTAACGCCTAAAGTGGGGAAAGGCCACCCACCGGAAAATTCATGCGACTGACATAAAAGTGCCGCCACCCCAAACCTGATTCTGCAGTTTAGGGTTTAGGGTTGAGGCATAGGGTCTGGGGTTTACGGTTTAGGGTTTACAAAGAGTATATGGGGTTACTAGAACTTGAAACTCCTACCCCAATCAAGCAACTACTAAATCAGGCCCCCGAACCCCAAATCCCTGGACATCCTCGAGCGTTAACCTTTAATACCCTATATATATATATATAGGCTAAAACTTAAGTCCGAAAGCCTCTGGCTTAAACCCTAAGCCCTAAACCCTAAACCCGAAACACCAATCGCAAACCTTAAGACGTGTTATACCTGTACCCTCAGAAGTAGGCAAACTAATAGCCCAAAACCATCCAAAACCCCAACACATAGTCCAAAAGGCCATTAATTCACATGCTTTCCCTAAGGCTCTAACGACTCATATGATTTTTTCTGGGCCCAAAGACCATACTATAAAAGCCTTCTGGGCCATTTTGACCTAAGGCTTTGGCCCTAGAGCCTTAAACCCTAAAATCCTAAACCCTTAAACCCTATACCCGAGATCCCTAAACCCTCAAACCCTAAACCCCGTGGATCGCTCTCCCAAAACTCAGCGCTGCCTGCTTAGTTACGGGCCCAAGAGCTGGTATTAAGGGTTTAGGGTTTAGGCTTTAGGTTTTAGGGTTTAGGGTTTATCTGGACCCCTAAAAGCAAAACAAAATAGCTGAAAACACCTAAAAATAGTCCAGAAAGAACATGATTCTACTAATTTTGTGGGTCGAGGTAGGCTTTAGGGGTTGTCAAGGATGAAATAGGACTATTGAAGCTCCGTGGGCTTCAGCAGAACGTGTATAAGGCGCACAAGCAAAAGGCTTATAAGTACCTGAACCCCAAAAGTATGCAGAATCATTGTCTTTTCGACAATTTTCACGGGTTTGGGGCCATTATTTCACCGACTCTTGCCGTCCAGGTATAAGTAGTTTGAACCCTAAACCCTAAACCCTATACAACCAGACGCGTTTTTGAAGCAACGCCCTCATGAGGCCTTCTGTTCAAAGACGTTGGCATGAGCGTTCTGCCTTCGCTTCCCCGAACCCCTAAACAAGGCACCCCAAAAGTAGGTAAATCAATAGCCAAAAACCACTAAAAGCAGCCCAAAAGGCGACTATTCTACATTCTTTAGGGGTCCAGTAAGGGTTTAGGGTTTTAGGGTGTAGGGTTTAGGGCTTAGGATCCTGGACCTATCGTTTAGGGCTTACCTGAACCCCAAAAGGTATGTAGACTAATGGCCTTTTGGGCTAATTGTTAGGGGTTTGGGGCTATTAATTTACCTACTTTTGGGCTACAGGTAGGGCTTAGGATTCAACATTTAGGGTTTGGGACTCGGTATTTAAGTTTACGCGTAATAGGATTGTAAATTAGGGGTCAGGGCGTGTAAGGATAGGTTTCGGGGTTTCGCATTTAAGGTATAGAGCCAAAATTCTAGCGTTTAGGCTGTGCTACAGAAACAGAAAAGCTTAAATCGATAATGCATCAGCATCTCTGTTCAATCAACAGACTTTAGCTTGAGGTAGACTTGGCTTACGTGTCTCAAATACCGCAAGTCAAGGCTATATTCCATTGCTTAAGCAAGCCCAAAACTATAGGCTCGAAGGATACAGAGGAACACTCCTTGACGCTGAGTAAGAAGCATGCAAGCTCCTGGCATTTTTGCCCTAAACCCTATAGACCCCAAACCCGAAACCTCTCCTGAATCGCGATTCTCGTTATCTCCCGTAGCCCATGGAAAGCTGAACGTTGCAAGGCATCAAGCCACCTACCCGAAAGCCGAAGCCTAACTTCTATAGGGGTTTAGGGTTTAGGGTCCCCAACCCCGGAGCCCTAAGCCTTGAACAATAAAGCCTAAACCCTGAACCCTACGTTCTAAACCCGAAGAGCCACGGAATGCTGTCAGGGTTGCCTTACGGCAGGATGGGAGTAGCTCAACAACACTGACCCGAAGAAGAAACCCCGCCAATTCCCTTGTATTGCATATTTTGAGTCGTAGAGTATACCACATCGGGAATACTTGATGTTGAGGGGTAATAAAGAGGGGATTACGGCCCGCAAGGAGTAACTTCTAGGGTATGTTCACAAACGACGGACATTACAATCACAGAGTTCCAAAAAAAGAGGACTCTCTCGCGCTGGGTGATCTTTACATACAGAAGGTCTAAATTTGAAATTCGTAGATCTGGTGTACGCCTGTTCGTGGGGTCATAAATTTCTAGAAGGTCCTACGCCTTAGTTTTGTTGACGTTAAGGAGCTTAACATAACTTACGATAATAAGGAAGATCTATGTATGACTTACTATATACCCATAATGCGGTAACTTAATTTAAGTTTCTTAACAGCTACTCAGTAAACACCTTAAATCCTAAACCCTAAACCCTCAAGGAGAAAGACAAAATTGAGGTCGCTGGCTTACATCGGTGCACCAGTTTAAACGCAGAATAGCAGACACAAGGAAGCAAGATAATCTTGCAAAAATGTAGAGGAAGCCAAAAAACAAAAACGCAACCCACTTCAACTTCTTATCTTGCCTGGATGCTCTTGTAAAAAAGCTGTTTCTTTCGACGGTGCCGGACTGGTCAATTTACCTAGGATTGTGACAAGAAAGTCCGCTTAATCAAACATTTGATGCAAGGCAAGCTGCACAAGTAGCAGAAGCTGCCAGGTGCACCGGTAGATCAATGGGTTCACTGTAAGCCCATTGCGCATCAATCGTTTGACATCTACGAGCACCCCGCGGCACGTTTTGGTCACACCTCGATTTTGGCCCAAGGGCACGAGCGGCATGCCTCTGTCAGGGCTTGCGGCGTGCTTTGCCATGGTCACATTACACGCTGTTGCCCAAGAAGCGTCGCGGCACGTGTTGGTAACGCCTTTTGCCGCAGAGCGCTGCTCGCGGGCACGCCTCCTCCATCCAGGTTGGAAACCGATTCGCGCACAAAAAGGGCGGAGTCGTGAACTACGTGAGACACGTGATTCGCGCACTACGCCCGGCGGATTCGCGCACTACGCCGTCGGATTCGCGCACCAAAGATTCGCAACTACCACAGACCGATTCGTGCACCAAAGAAACGCTGCTTCGCGCACCAAGAGGACTCACGCACCAAAACAGCTGCTTGGCGCGCCAACAAAACCCTGACTCTAAGCCCTAAGCCCCAAACCAGCCCTGAGCCCTAGACCCTACACCTTAAACCCTGAACCCTGAACCCTAAGCTAAGCCCTAAGCCCCAGACCAGCCCTGAACCCTAAGCCCTAGACCCTGAGCACCCTAAACACTAAACCACGAAACCCTAAGCCCTAAACCAGCCCTGAACCCTAAACCCTAAACCCTTAAGACCCTGAACCCTAAACCCTGCGCCCTAAACCAACCCTAAATCCTAAACCCTATAAACCCTAAGCCCTCAACATCCCTTAGCCCTGAACCCAAAACCCGAAGCCCTAAACCCACCCTGAGCCCTGAACCCTATAAGTCCTAAACCCTGAACCCTAAACCCTAGACCCTGAACCCAAAACCCTAAGCCCTAAACCAACCCTGAACCCTAAACCCTAACAGCTGTAAACCCTAAACCCTGAAACCTAAGCGCTAAACCCTGGGCCCTAAACCAACCCAACCCTAAACCATAAACCCTGAACCCTAAACCGCCCTAAGCCCAAACCCTTAGCCCGACACCCTGGACCCAAAGCCCTAGACCCTGATTCCGAAAGCGAGGCTCCTTTTGGTGCATGAATCGGCCTTTTTTGGTGTTTGAATCGGGTCGTTTTGGCGTGTGAATCAGTCCGGCGTAATGCGTGAATCGTTGGTGCGTGAATCGGATAGTTCCTGAATCGTTGGTGCTTGAATCGTAGTGCGTGACTTCATGGGGTTGGTGCGTAAATCGCGTGCTTTTTCACCTCCATCCAGGCCCTTCCCCACGGCACGTGACCAAGCCTGTTGCCGAAGAGCACGAGCGGCACACCTCCGCTGCGGCCCCCCCTTTCCTGCTGCGTGTGCTTTGGTTACAGCGGTTACAGGCTTCCTTTTGCCAAAGCAGCCTCGCGACGCGTGTTGGTCACGCAGCACCTTTCGCCGAGGAGCACTGCCGGCACATCTCCGTTACGGCCCCCGAGTGCGGTGACAGAGGAACTGGCCCTCCGTCAACAGGCTTGCTCACATGCACTGGCAGCCTATGGCAGAAAGGAGCGTGCTCACTTCAGTCACGCTGCACCTTCTGAGGCGAAGCCCTTGCGGTCACATTCCTCTCTCGCAGCCAGCGCCACCTCGGCAAGAGTCGGATACCGCGTCCTAAGCCCGACAGCGTGACCAAAACAGCCCTAAACACGACGAAAGCGTGCCGCCCGAAGTGCCGAAACGCCTTCAAAGTGCCACCATCCCAAATTTTGGTAAGAACCCGCCAGAATTTCGCTAGAGTTTCGCCAAAAACCCGCCAGAAACTCTTCAGAATTAGGCCCCCAAACCCCAAGCAACCTCAATATACTTACCCTAAAACCCTAAACGTTAAACCCCTTGCCAGGCAAGGTGCATGGCGTTCACGTTGTTCACGTTCATCATGGCCAGCAGGGGGCTCACACGATGTGCAAACTCAACCCTCGAGAGCACTGTACAAAGAGGCGAGTTTGAGCCAGTCTGCAAGGCTTCTGGCTGTGTTCACCGGTGATTGTAGGGAAGGAATGGGAAGAAACCTGGAACTAAGATCTCAGTACTTTAGGGGACTATGTATAGAGGGGCTACGGGTTCCATAGGGTCCAGGTAAGCAGTCAACCATAGACTCCGTAGACCGTGTCTTACTGCTAGAACTAGCAGCGTTACTACAATTCTGCTGCTACCATTACTGAATATCATGCTTCACTAGTACTGCAACTACCTGAACCTCAAAAACGTGGAGAACAATGTTGACTGTCCGGATGGGTTTTCAGCCATTCCTTTACCTACTTCCAAGGCTCAGGTAGACCCTAACCCTGGAACCCTGGACCATAAGCCAAACCTTAAACCGCACACCCTATCTCTACTTGGGCTTTATGGGTTGCGTCGGACTAGACCCGGTTGTCACAGAATAGGCGCAAGTTGGGTATCGTGGGCAAACTAACGGGTTGCTGTTTAGGGTTAATAGGGTTCAGGGTGATAGGGGTTGACAACCCTACTTCTAAACGTCCAAAATCCGAAAAACCTAAACCCCGAATCCAAAGGCTCAACACAGCGGTCTCCCAACTCAAACCCTGAACCATAAACCCTTAAGCCGTGTTGACAGTACATTGACTGCCCTGGGCTTATTCTTGCCGAGGGGTCATTTACGATTTAGGGTGTAGGGTTTAGGGTTTACGGGGCACCTTTTAGCAGGGTTCCGTGGATTCCTAGCGTGTTTTGAATAAGGAGTACCTTTCTGGGACTATCTTTTTTTGGGTCGATATCGTGGCCCCTTGATTTTGGGAAACTACCATAAAGGGATAGATGGGCAAATATCAAGGCTAGCTACGGGGGATCGTAACAGGATTATTGTAGGGATCCACTCCCTCATTCGTCCTTAGGCAACAATAAGTCAATTGAACCCGCGCGCCCCAACGCAGCAAACTTCGAAAACCGTCACTCCCAAACATCACCCACCCGACATCCCAAACACCCGAACCCTAGCGCTATGAACTCCCTATACAAGCCCCCCTACATTGCCCTTGTAGCACTTTCCCATCCAGTTTTCCCCTACATACGTACGCTCCCTACACATTAACCCCTACATGTGTACCCCATGCACCCCTACAACCCCTTTAAGTGAACTTCCTCATCTCAAACCTTAATGTCCCCAACCCCAAAATCCTCGTCCCTAAGCCCAAACCCCCAAATCCTAGTCCTAAAACCTAGACCCTACACCCTAAAGCCAGAAACCCTAATCCATAAACCCCCTACATAACCCCTGCTAAGAGGGAGCTATATATAAGCTACGTATAGTCTAAACTCCTAGCATCCCCCTCAATATCCCCTATAGTAGTCCCCTACATAATCCCCTATATAGCCCCGCTTTAAAGAATTTAGACCCTAAACCCCAAAACCTAAACCCTACATAACCCCCCTTTAAGGAGTGTAGGCTACAGCTCGTATGACAAAAAGAAAGCCCCCTGGGATCCGCGCTTGATGGTGTCTAAGCACTCATCGAGCTCGGCCTGTGTTTAGGGGTTTAGGGGTTAGGGGCTCAAGGCTTAGGAGAACTCTTTCAGGGGGATTATATTTGGGGGATTATACTGGGTTTAGGGGTTTAGGGGGGTCTAAGGATTAGGGATTAGGGGTTTGGGATTGGAGGTTCAGGGGCTTAGGAAGTTTTACGAGTGCCTTTCAAGCGGTCATGGGGGATTCTGTCACCATGTTCGCAGGTGCTTTACACCACAGACTCCGATCATGTCTCCTAAAACTGTTCAAGCTGCCACAGCGTGGTTGTCCCGTTCTCACCTTTCTGCTACACAACCCAAACCCTACACCCCAGGGTTTAGGCCGCTGAGACTTGCTCCGCTTGCCCTAGTTTTTAGGGTTTCCCACTCAAGCTTTCCGCCTAACCACACTTAGAGGCTCAGGATGAATCTTGCATAAATACTTTTCACTTCAGTACTGCCCCCCACTCAGTAACAGCCCATAATAGGGTTAATATTACGGGCTATATATGTATATAGTAACCTCTATATTCAATAATAAGTATTTTGCAACTGTTCATGAGTACGGGCGGTATCCAACGTATAAAAGAAATTGCATATAACCCAACTCCCAGCCCCCCACGCGCCCTAAGGTGCGTTTCGTTGGGATATAACTACCCTGGGTACTGCCCCCCCCTCAGTAACACTTGGATAATAAATATAATATGGTTAATATAGTCCTTAATAGGACCCCTAATATAGACTGTTACTGGGTGGGGGCAATACCCAACCAAAACCCCCATTCGACCGTGAAACTTTGAAATCGAGGACACCCCAAGGTGGGACGTGGCGGGTAGCCCCCATGCAAGGCTCATGTAAAGCTCATAGAAGTCGTAAGGACACTGGGGCTGCATGACGTTTACCCTACACCCTAAACTCTAGACCCTAAACTCGAAATCCTGTACCCTAAACTGAAAACCCTACACCCTAAACCCTAAGCCCTAAAGCCTAAACCCTAAACTCTAAACCCTCCATATAAGAATCCTTCAGGGGTTCCCTCCTGCGAACTATCCACCAGGAACTTCGGAAGATCGACTAAGCCTAAATCCACACCGCAACCGTCAACGACAAAGGGTTTGGGGTTTAGGGATCAGGGTCCATGATGCAAAACATGTGGGATCCTTTTGTGCTCGTTTCCCCACATTTAGGAATTACTTAGGAATTACAAGCCCTAAGGATTTAAAATCTTAAGCCCCAAGCACAAACCCTAAACCTTAAACCCTCAACCGATTCTCTGCAAAACCCCGAGCCCTGAATCCTAAACTCTGAACTAAACAGTAAACCCATGAGGCTGCTAAACCCTCTGTTTAGGGTTTATAGAATTTAGATTTGTTCGCGCGAGCTACCGTCTAAACTCCTAGTATCCCCCTCAATAACCCCTACAATACTCCCCTACATAATCCCCTATATATCCCCGTTTAAGGTTAAGGAGTTTAGACTATAAACCCATAACCCTAAATCCTAAACCCTAAACCCTATAGGTCTTGGGAACCCCTGAGATAAAACAAAAAAACAATGTAGGCCTGCAGCTCCTCTGACATTTCAGGCGGCAGGTGCGACGTCTGTGGGGAGGAAACCTGCATGAAGGGTTTTTTCTATCTGGACCTCTAGGGTTTAGAGTTTAGGGGTTTAGGGTTAAGGCCTAAGTCGGTAAAATCAAATCCAAAAATCAAATACAGCAATTGTCAGTCAAGGCCACTTGTTCTACATACTTTCGGTGTAGAGGTATAACTTCAGTTGCGTGTGAGATTTAGGGCTGAAAGTGGTTTAGGATTAAGAATGAAGGAAAAACTGGGTTGCTGTTCAGGAACTTCAAATAAGTTACCACAATATGGGTATGTAGTGAATAACAGGGTTTTCTCACTAAAGTGACGTTTTAAGTTCCTTAACAGCTGCCCAGAAAAGGGGTGCGAGGTTCATAGTTGAAGACCGGGCATGGAGGACGCCATGATACGGGTTGAGGGTTTAGCGTTGAAGGACCCTAAACTCTGAACTCTGATTGCTACGTTCTTACTATATGATTCCTATGCTATGACTGTAGCGTTCTTATCGCTATCTGAGGCTCAGGGTCGAGGACCTGTGGCTTCAGGGTGCGGCATTTCTGGTTTATGGATTTTAGGGGTATAGGGGTTGGTTTGAGGGCTTGCAACTTTGAGATTCGGGGGCTCTGGGGTTTACGATTTAGAGCTGCGAGTCTGAGGAATTAAGGTTTAAGTCCGATATGGTAAGTAGAACACTAGGTGCTGAAATCTGAAGGGGTACCTGGACCCCAAAAGTAATGAAACCCATCGGCGTAAACCCCTGAAAAGAAGTTAAAAAAGGCCCTTGTTCTGCAAACTTCAGAGTCCAGGTAGACACGATCAGGAAAGGAAAAGTCCAAGTAGGTTCGAACAACGCAGGACCACCGAGTAGGGCACACGTCTTGGCGACTGCTGCAGTAAGGCATGGAGGAATGGATATCTTTGGTAGTCTGTATGTACATAACCCCAATCAAACGGTAGTCTCTACGTCCTTTTCTACTCCTTCATTCCTTAAGTATCACCATACTTAAGATCATGGTCCACCACCCCTAAACAGACTCAACATGGTTGCTATTCTACATGGGACTTGGCCTATATGACTGTGCACAGAATGTTGCTTCTATGAAGCCCTAAACCTTAAACCCTGAGCCCTACGTCCCAAACCCTAGACACCCAAACCCTAAACACCCAAACCCTAAACTCTAAATCCTAAGCCCCAAACCCTGAACCCCAAACCCCAAACCCTAGGCCCACATGCTTTCCGGGCTCAAGTACAGTGGGTAAGGCGGCTTCATCTGACTCGGCAGTTTACTGGCCTTGAATTTAGTCTAAGGGATGATACTACGTGGCAGTTCGGACCCCCTACTAAGACTTAATGGAAAAGAAAATGGGAACTCCTATATTACAGGGTTATATAGGGATACTACTATACTATAGGGTTATATAGGGGTTATATTAGGGGTTTAGGGTTTAGGGTCTAGGGCACTTAGGACTCCTACCAAGAGTAAACCCTTAGGTACCTATAAATAGGAGTATAATGGAATCCCAAAGGGTCAAGGGCCTAAGGTCCAAGTTAAGTCCCAAGGAGGATAGGGGTATGTGGGGATATATAAGGACATAGGGATTATGTAGGGATGTGTTGTGTTTAAGATTTAAGCATCATTATGTTTCAGGGCTTAGGGTTCAGGACTTGGGATTTAGGGCTTACGGCTTGGAAGTTTGGTTTCAGGGTTTTCTTGAGTGGGCTCAAAGCACTAAACCCTAAACCCTAACCCCTAAACCCTGACCCCACCCTAACCCATGGGACCCCCACAAGTAACCCTGTGGAGCCTGCCTTCCTTTCTGAAAGAAAGCCTCTATACGCTTCAAGGATCATATAGGGATATGGGGTATATAGGGTCTAATTAGGGATATGTAGGGTCTGCTTAGAGCTTAGGATTCATGATTTAGGGTTCAGGTTTCAAAGTGTAGTAGTCCTAGCTACATTAAGCCCTACACCCGAACCCCTCAACCACCTAGGACTTGTAGCCAGGAGGCCCCCAAACACCAAAGCCTTGGCAGGGCGCCACCACACATATAACAGTCTCAACAACCTTCGGAAGATATCTAGTTGGACGCCCCACTGACCAGCTCCGTTGGATTGAGGACTTCTTGCATCACTTAAGACGTCCCTAAATTCTGTATCGACTGAGGCATAGGGTATACAAAGTGGGGAAGGAGGTGTGTTCCATCCACAGTAGTAGTGGCCTGATTGAAAACATTCCAAGGACCCATCTATGTTCTTGTTCTTCCCTGGAGTGGAAACTACCAACCCGCAATTGGTAATTGTCAGTACAGAAGCTTCACGCAACAGCCATTAACCCTATGTAAGCCCATTATAGTAGTTTCCATTTCCTTTTCCATTATCCCAATATTACCCCAATATACTACAATATACCAGACGCCCCAGCAAACCCTAAACCCTAAAACCTAAACCCTAAACCCTAAACCCCTAAGCCCCAAACCCCAAACCCTAAACCCTAAACCCTAAATCCTAAATCCTAAACCCTAAACCCTTGGTTCCTTTCATGGCGCTCCCCAGCCTTCACTTCAAATGCTACGCCCTAGACACTAAGCATCAAGCCTAAACCCTCAACAACAAGTTCTACCCTGTAATATTGGGGTTATATAGGGGGAATGGAAAAGAAAATGGAAACTACCATAATGGGTTATATGGGGGTATATAGGGTCTTACTTTAGGTACCTTAGACCCTGTAAGCCCTAAACCCTGTCAGCTCCACAAAACCCTAGACCCAAAATCATGAACCCCTACTCCCCTAACCCCAAATCAACAACCCTGAGCCTTAATGACCCTAAACCCTAAAGCCTAAAGACCGCAGGAAGCCTCCTCAACCCTTCGGCGGCTGGTCCGCGAGCGCTCGGCCGGGGGCGTCTCCTTCTCGTGTGGACAAATTGAAGAAAGCACGAAGGGATAGCAGAGATTTGTTGGGGGATCATGTGAGCCATAGTCTAGTCTAAACTCCTAGTCTCCCCCTAAATACCCCCTAGAGTAGTCTCCTATATAACCCCCTTAAACGAGTTTAGAGTATGGCTCATGTAGGAATTATGTGGCAGGTTTACCGTGTGTTGGTGCTAATTTGGTTGGTAAGGAAGAGGGTTTAGGCTTTAATCTCCCAACAAAAAGTAATGAAGCCCTTACAGCCTCCCAATCCTAAACCACAAATTCTAAACACGAAAACTGAAATCCTAAGACAGTATATAGTCTTGGGATTGCAAGCTAGTTTGGGACAGTGTAGGTTTCGGGGTTTAAGATTTGCTCTAGATCTGAGGAGTTCTGAAGACTAGGAAGGAACTATGGGATCCCGACTAAACATGTTTCAGAGAAATACAGAATATCTCGGCCCCCGGGTCAGACAGACAGATAGAAGCTTTAATCTCCAAATCTGGACCCCCAGCCCTAGACCCTAAATCCTATACCATGAACCCCTAAAGCCTAAACCTTAAATCCTAAACCCTAAGCCCATACACCCTAAACCCTTAACCCTAAATCCTGGACCGCACATCAGAAAGCCTCGAGCCCCAAAAGCGTAAGCGTTAAAGCTTAGATCCCTCCAACAGCGCAAAATTCTTAACTGAAATCCTTTAGGTGGAGCCCCCCCAGGAATAGTGTCCATAAGGGATGATAAGGATCATATTAGGGTCCTCTCATATTCGTATTATGCCACTCTTACAGCAGGGGGGTCCTCCGAAGAAATCCTCTAACACCTACCTGGACCCAACAAGTATGTAAAACAATGGCCTTTTGGGCTATATTTAGGAATGTTGGGCGATTATTTTACGTACTTCTGGGGTCCCGGTAACAAATTCCTAAACCCTAAGCACACCGCAACAACAAAAAAAACACACACACACACAGAAAACGTCATGTAATCCATAACACACCCAAAAAACTAACCCCAGAATCCAAACCTCTCCCACACTCCCCTAGAAGAGTGCCTCACTGTGTTGTAGTATGTGGACGGGATTTGTTAGGGCCTCGGGTCTAGGATTGGGGTTTAGGATTAGGGGGTTTAGAGTTAGAGTTTAGTCTTCACGGCTTGGGGTTTGGGGTTTAGCGTTGAGGCCTTTTGACTGATATTGCTCGTGGCATCCTACGCTCTTAACCCATACAACACAATCACATCTATATTAGAATAGGACTACACCCTCAACCCTTAAACCCCAAACCTTAAACATTGATAGATTACAACGACCCTGAACTTTCCCCCCGCCCCCCCCCCCGCCCCCCCTTGCCGACTAAACCCTAAAACTCTCAACCAAACCGTGTCCTACTTTTGAAGGGTGGGGCTTACAACCATGATTTGATTGCCAATGTCCTATCTTACACCAGTATACTTCATGGCACTCTGCCTAAACCATGTATGTATACATATGTATATATGTGTGTGTGTATGTACATGCACACACATATTTGTAAACATGTGTTCGCACCCTAGTGGATCTTATGACTATACCTCATCCTAATCCCTGTGCCCTAAGCCCCAAACCTGAAACCTACTATAAACCCCTAATCGGTAAACTTGGAACCTAAACCCTAATTGATCCCAAAACCTTGAAACCGAATCCTCAACACAAAACCTGGAAAAGAGAGCCCATTTGACTCCCTAAACCCTATACCTGAAGCCCCTGAACCCTAGTGAGCCGTATTGAACCCTATTTAACCCTATAAGCCCCAAACCCCTAAACCCCAAACCCTGAATCCAATAAACTCTATAAACCTTGCAAACCCTACACCTCAATCCCTCAACCGCAAGCCCCGAACCCTCAACCCCAAACCCCAAACCCCATAGCCGGCCTTGGAGCCCGAAACTTTGCGCTGCCGTGAGCTACGCGAGCCGCCTTCTGTCCCTCACATGGGGTGGGGGTTGGGGTATTAGAGCTTAGAGTTTGGGGTTCAGGGCTTAGAGCTTTAGGGCTTAGGGCTTAGGGTCTGGGTTTAGGGCTTATAGGGCTTTAAGGTTGAGAGTTTAGGGTTTGGAGTCTCCAAGGGTTTTTGATTTGGGTATGCCACAAAAAAGAGAGAGATACATATATATATATATGTGTGTATACAAAACACATGTGCGTGAAGGGTCGGCCGGACTGGGTAAGAACAATGAAGGAAGCCAAGTAAAATGGCCTTGCCTGGCAGATTATGCCATGTTTATCTGCCTGGCGCTTAGGACCCCTACTGAGGGTTAATCCTTAGGCACCTGTAATAGGAGTATAGGGCAATCCCAAGGGGACAAGGGTCTAAGGCCCCAGCTAAGTCGCAAGAAGCTTGGATATGTTTACGGTTTAGGGTTTAGGGCTTCAGGGCTTAGCATCCATAACCCCTAGACTACTCCCTGTATAATCACACATATTACCCCATTCATGGAGTTTGGACTATAGCTAAAATGCTAGCTATGACTGGTTAGTTGTTGAACTTGGAGGGTCGGCGGGACTTGCAAGTATGGGCTTGTACAAGATCTTCAGGAAGTTGCTACACAAGTTGCTATTCCAAGGCTTGAGAGCGTTGGTTGCTTGCCTCCAGCTGCCCCACTACTTGTCTGCGGGCCTCTGATCAAAGTCTCTACGGAAATCCTCTGCGAGCTCGGTGATCTGCATTGCCAAATTGTGAGAGAAGCAGGTAGGCTTGTTGCGCTGCCAGACCCCTCTTCCGAGTTTAGCCCAGGAGGGGGGAGTGCTGCCTGCGGTGGATGTAGGTCCCGGGGCCTCAGGTGCTGGTTGCCCCCCCTCCCAGGGCTCTGTTGGGGTTCTCGGGCAAGTTGTGAGCTCCTCATCCTCGGCAGCAAGGCATCCTTGAGACAAATCTCAAGGTCATCTGCTTTGGTGACCCGGTAGGCGAGCTGCTCGAGTGCTGACGCCCATACTCAGCATCACTCTGACTCTGCCACCCCCAAAGCGAACCGCCGCCTTCTTGAAGACTATCGACTGACTTCCGTGCGTCGTCATCGCACAGCAGGGACACTTGAAAACATACTTCCTGAACTGGGGATGCTAATCAACAAAGGGATCTACCTTAGGTGCATTTTGGGGACAGGTTTTTTGAACACCTACCAGTTAGGCTTAGGGTTTAGGGTTTGGGGCTTGGAGTTTTCGGGATTGCATAGAGTTGCAGGGGGTTTAGAATGCCCTTTGATTTGAGGCTGGACATGGGGAGCATGAGGGGGCTGACTAGAAAGGTCCTTCTCTTCATGACTCAGGATTACAAGACGGTTGCTTTGAAGGGCCCTGAACCCCAAACCCCTAAACCCCGATCAAATCCTAAGCCCCTGAAACCCTAAACCCGAATGTTAAGAACTGGCGACAGCCTCCGGAACCGTTAAGGGTACCTAAAGCTAAGCTTAGGGTTTGGGGTTTGGGGGGGGAGTACTGGCATGAATCTTAAACCCTAAACCCTAAAACCTAAACCCTAAACCATAACGGCAGCTGCAGCAGGCCCCGGAACTGCATGGAAGCACCATGTCACAGAGCACGTGACTCATGCACTACTCAGCCTCAGGCGTGGCAGTACCCGCAGCTAGGTGCAGGCTAAGCCCTGTAAATCATGAAATAGCGCTTGCTATCCCATGAATCACCAGTGCTCCCCTAGCCCGCCTTCAAGGGTTGGGGTTTGGTTTCCTGGTTCAGGCATCCGAGGTTTGAGGTTTCGAAAGGCAAGCTCTTTTCAAAACATCCTACCGCTGGGGTTGAACTCTGGGGTTTTTGGATCCCTTCAAAAGATCCCGAGGGGATTATGGGCTTTAGGGTTTAGGGTTCATGAAAGGACTATGTTAAGGTCATATTGGGGAAGCTTTTTAGGGGTACGACCTTAGGGTACAACGCAGGAACCCTTGTTGCCTTCCAGCACTCCGCTCTCAAAACCTTGAGCCCGAAACATTAAACCCTAAACTCTGAACCCTACGCCCTAAACCCTAAATCCTACACTCTAGATCCTAAACCTTAAACCCTAAATCCTACACTCTCGATCCTAAACCTTAAGCCCTAAATCCCTAACTCTAGATCCTCAACCCTGACCCCGAAATCCTGAACCCTAAACCCCAAACCGTGTGGCGGGACCTTCCTCAGTCTCAGTCCACGAGCTCTTATCCCCCAGGCGATGGGTTTACGGTTTGGGGTGCTGGGCTTGGGGTTTAAGGTTCAGGATTTCCCCTAAACCCTAAACCCTACACCGTTTGGGGTTTGAGGTTCAGGGTTTAAGGTCTAGGGGTTAGGATGCAAACCCTCGACCCTAATCCTTGAGCCCTAAACCCAGATATAAACTTCTTGAAATGACCCATGGCTTATTATACTTTCAGGTCCGCCCAACTGGACAGCCAAAAAATACACCCACCAATATTTCTGAACAAACCCTATATACAGTCATCAAAAAAGCTATAACACCCTAGACCAGAAACCCTAGATACCCTATAAAAATCGTATAGACTCCTGTATAATCAACAACTATCATCAACAAACCTTCATCCCGAAACCTAAACCCTCAAGTCTAGAGTTTAGGGTTGAGGGGTTAAGCCTCAACCGTAAGACCCTACTTCAGATGGCCTGTCGTTTCCACACCCAAGCCTGGGAAGGGGCTGCTTCAGAGTTTAAGATTTAGGGTCTAGGGGTAGAGGATTTAGGGGTTTGGGGTTTAGGGGCTTAGGGCTTAGGGATTTAGGGTTCAGGGGCTTCAGAAGCTTGAATGTGGTATTTTAATCGCCTTCGTCTAATGATACCACCCTCGCTAATAATCAACACCCCCAACATACTACCACTTCATTTTTGCCGGGGGCAGTATTCACTCAGTATTCACTCTCATGGACTTGAGGAGGTCATCAATACTTGTAGTTCGAGGTGCAAATATTCATTGTGAGGGGCTGGGGGAGATCATTACTGAGGGGAAAAGATTGCTTTCACATGGGGCCCCTAGATATAATATCCTTCAAGGGAGTCTCCCAGAAGTTGTGGCGCTACAAGGCTCATGTAGGGGTACCTAGATTAGCCCGGAGTTTAGGGTTTGGGGTCTAGGGTTTAGGGTGGACCTTTCAAACAAGTAAAGATACCATAATAGTAGGCGCAACGCTTTTTTCTGGTACATTGGTTGCACTAGGTCGGGTGTAGGGTCTAGAGCTAGCAGCACCAATAGAAACCCAGGTTTTGTATAGCAACTGCAAGACGGTCAGAGGAGGAGCACTTCTACAGGATTATACGGTTCTCGTAGCTATATATCCTCACACGCAGCCCAATTATCCGTCCTGACCCCTGCACGAAGATGGAGGAACTCATGCGAGTCCAAATTACATGGAAGTTTCTCAAAACTAACCCTGTAAAATCCTTCCTGGTGGCCATAATAATCTCCTTTTCTCCCCATACTCACTCAGACCCTAAACCCTCAACCTTGAAACCCTAACACCAAATCCTCAAAACCCTAAACCCTAAACCCTAAACCCTAAACGTTTAGGTACAGCGAATCCATCCTAGGCCTACCCTACCGAAACCCTACACACACACATAGCCACGCGGTTTAGGGTTTAGGGTTTAGGGTTTAGGGCAGATACGTGATTCTTTCGGGGGTTTTGTGTTTTGGGTTTAGGGATCAGGGCATACAGCCCCATACGACTCCAACGACCTGAAATCCTAAGCGCCCAAAACTGCAGCACCTAACCCTAAAGGCCTAACCTTAGACTCTTAAGCCCTTGACCCCAAACCCTCACAACCCTACCCTAGTGGTCCAAAGTACGTAACTGTCATACACCCCCCCCAAAAAACTATGTAGCGATTGCTGTTATAAGGAGATCAAAATATATAATCATGGGACAACTGGACCCTCAGGTCTACAGACCCTGAATTCAAAGCCCTACTAAGCCCTGACCCTTGATATCCATGTATAAGCCTAAAATTGACACCTATATACCAATATACAAACGTATACTTCAGCACCCTAAGCTTCCAGCTGCCTAAGTTTTAGGGTTTTTGGATCCCAAGCGTTAAAATCTGAATGGGTTTATCTAAAACCCAAACATTTGGGTGCTTAGGATCTTACCCCTATATATCCTCTAAACCCTAAACCCTAAACCCTAAACTCTTATAGGGCTGCTACTCCGGCCTACGTGGGATCCCGTCGCGCTGCCGGACGCACTACCGGATGCGGAGCCCTGCCCCAGATGGTTTTAGGGTTTAGGGTTGAGGGTTTAGGCTTTCAGGGTTTAGGGTTCAGGGTTTAGGGTTTGGGATATGGAGTTTGGGTTTGGGGTTACCCTGCCTGTGCCAGTACGTAAGCCCATTTGCACAGGACAGCAGTATTTGTGCAGATGGTATTTCGGGGTTGCGTTTGGGGTTGAAGGCGTAGGGTCTGGGATTCAGGTGTGTGCGTATGTACTGTCGGGAGCTGGAGAATTTTGAGCAATGGAGAATCAGACAGCAAAACAACATGGAGATGGAAATGGAAACCGGGATCATATAGAGGTTGGTCCGGGGAATTTGGTAGGGGCCCAAACAAGTAGAATAGGGCTTCAAGGTATACCATACCAAGGGCTACAAGCCTTGGCGATCAAGTTTTTTGGCTTCTAAACCCTAAACCTGAACAACAGCCTGTATCATGGTGATGTTTACTTGAGGTACCCTGCCATCCAACCACTACCGTGACCCCAAGAGTATGTACAATGATGGCTTTTTGGTCTATCTTTGATGGTTTTGGGCTATTATGTTTCTTACTATTGGGGTTCAGGTATACAAGGAATCTAGGACCAATCTTGCCGGTACATTTTCTTCTGCTCCAATAGCTTACTAGGGCCCCAGGTCTTGGATTTCAGCGATTCGCCCAAAACCCTAAACCCGATAAGTACTTGGAGAGTCAGGGGCAACGTGTAAGTAGATTGATATTAGGAACAACTGGTTTTGTTCTAAGGCATAGAAAAGGTCCTTAGGCCTCCACACATGGCACCCATCCCTATCCTGATCTTGTCAAAACCCTAGGCAATCATAACCCCTGTAGACACTCTATACAATGATCCCTGCTTTTCAGATAAGTTCTAGTCCCAACAAATCGGATCTGTTGGGTCCCCAAACTCTAAACCCTTATAAACCTAAACCCTGAACTCTCAAACCTGAACCCGCCTGTCGCTCACCGCCGGCAGCGTTGGCGGCCCGCGCCAATGCGGACTTGGCCAAGTTTGTGATGAAGGTGAAGTTTTAGGGTTTGGGGTTTAGGCTTCAGGGTTCAGGCTTTAGGGCGTAGGTGGGTCTTGGTAGGATGAGGAGAGCCTGCCCAAAGCCAGTGGCTCATAGTAGTGCTTTGAGTTTCGGAGCTTAGGGCTTTCCCCTGATGTCCTACCTACGACTTTGGGTTAGTTGCCCATCACACTAAGCCCTAAACCCTTAAACCGCCCTTTACGTATTTTGGGTACCTGGGCTTTCCAAGTAGGGTTTTCTCTGGTAGTCATAGGGTACAAGAACTACGATGGAGACCCAAAACAGGAACACCAGGAATATGGCAGGAATATCAAGACCAGGGTAGGTATATTCCTTGCATATTCCCACTATGTTCTTTTGGAGTCCCTGCTTTAGGGTGCCCATCTTCGTTCCTCCCTAAACCCTAAACCTTAAGCCCTACACCTTAAATCCCAAACCCAAATTACTGGGGTGCATTTTTGGCTTCTAAGGCTTCTGGGTAGGCATCTGGGCTGAAGTCTGGACAATGCCCTTGAGGGTCTAGGCTTCAGGGTTTTGGCTTTAGGGTTCAGGGCTTAGGCGATTAGTGGGAAGATCTGAGCCGAATGTCCGACAAAAAACAGGATCCCAACACATTCCGCATGCCATGATCCTGGGAGGTCGGGCTTCTCAAGTGCGAGGCCCTTAAGGATCTCATGGACATGTGGGGGAGTATACATCCCGCTCAAGAAATGGCACAGGAGTGATTTTGAGGAGTGTACAGGCAGGGCAAGAACCTAGTCGCGGCCCGGTGAAAACCAGGACCCTCCTAGTACCCTTAATTGGGGATATATGGGCCCTAATAGTAGGTACTTAGGCCCTAATAGAGGGTAGGAGGAGGGTCTAGGAATGAGACAAAAACTAAGGGTACAAGCCCTGCCTGCTCTCCTTCTTAACGAACCAAACCGCACAGAAGGACCAACAACGTAGGCTTTAGGGTTTCGGAGGTAGGGTAATAATTTGCAGCCTTAAGCCCTAAGTCTCTCACTCCCCAGCAAGTCTCCATCAAAAGATGCTCTACCCCAATATCTTAAACCCTACATGAGCTACTCTAAACTCCCAGTATCCCCCTTAATAACCCCTAAAATACTCCCCTACATAATTCCCTACATAACTATATAACCCCTCTTTAAGGAGTTTAGATTATAGCTCACATGGTGCACTGCCTTGGCTTGCTGCCTTGTAATGTAGGCAAGATTATCCAAACTGGGGTCACCTTACATACTCCCACCACAAGTTACCTAAAACCCTAACCCCCCTAGACCCTGAACCCAGGGTTTAGGATTTAGAGTATGTTTGAGGAGGCTCGCGGAAAAATACCCACACGTGCTGAACGCCAAAGTAAAGCTGTAGAACTGCTGGTTACAACCAGAGAATGCAAAGCAGCCAGATACGTAAGGATTTTCCTCCCCACCCCCGTATCCTACCCTGTACTACCCCTGAAACTCCCCTCTTAATTCACCAGCGTTGTTGATCCTTAAGCTTGACGAAGAGTAACCTACGCGGGCTAGTACCCAAATAAGAGGGTTTTAGGTTTTAGGGCCCAAACACCACTTATATTATAGTAGTTGGGCCGCTGGGCCCTAAAACCCAATTATTTGGGTCCTTGGACACTTAGGGTAAGATATGCGTCTACCAAAGGCAACAGCACCGGGGATCCCCGCCCGCTCGTGCGCCACAAGCACCTCATCACGAGCAGAAGGGCTGAGGGCCCTAAACCCTGAACCACACTCTCTCTCCCCCAATAACCAGGGCTAAAAAAGTTTAAACCCTAAACCCTAAACCCTTTATAGAGACCCAAGGAGGAAGCCCAAAAAGTTTAAAGTTCTTCTATTTGGCTACGTAAGCACTTGGAGGTTTCACTGAATAAGGTGACCTAATATCAAAACAGAACCAACTTACTAGTATCCTTATTCAAAGGACCCCCGAAAAACTGCACCTAATGTTGGGGAACTCTGATTCCCATAATTAAGCAAGATGCGTCCAGTTTCCAGTTCATGTTCACTTTCTGTTCCTATTGATTCTGCTTATGGGGGTAATGACCCCAAAACGGTCCCACATATTCTGGAAAACCGCCATTTGAGGCTTGGGGTCAGGGTCTCGGACCTAGGCTTTCAGAGCACGGGTTCCTTGTTTAGTCTAAGGTCAAAACCATGGGCCCCTAGCATGGGCCCTTGACCCTTGGATCCATATATACCTACCATATACCTACCACATACCTATATGTACCCTTCAGGGTCCCTAGAATCCACCTAAAAAGGCCTAAGGGCCCATATTAGGGGCCCATACTTCTACCCCTAGATTTAGGATGGCAGAGGGTCTAGGTTAGGGTTTAAGGTTCAGGGTTGTTCCGGCCAAAGACTGTTCCCATGTGATTCCCCTTGGGGCCTCCTAGATTCGTGTGACATTTCAAAACGTTGTGCAACCCAGCAGTCTAAACCTGACATCTTGAACCCCAAACCTGAAGATGACCCTAAACTCTTGGTCTTGGCCCTGTTTTTGAACACCCAAGGTATCTAGAAAAATGTTGGGGCTTTTGTTATTGTACCCACGTTTGGGGGTCCAGGTAGTTCCTACAGCATAAGCCCTGAAATCCCTCAAAAGGAAACCTCGAGCCTTGCAGCTTGCATCCTTCACGACTGAGTTGCATACGCCATTCCCCGAACAGGTATCGCTAAATCCTACACTCTACACTCTAAAACCATGAGCCCTACACCCCGAAGCGCAATCCTTGACTCTGGGCCTTCAAGACTAAACCCTTACAAGCCTAACTCCAAACTCGATACTGCAAACCAATCCACCACCAGCACCACCACCATCACCACTATTACTATCTTAATGGCAGTAACACCCCGATAGCAACGGCAACAATCAACAATCACAGTACCAGCAACCCCTAAACCCTAAGCCCTAAACCCTAATAACACCCTAGAACCTAAACCCTAGACGAGAATTTGTCCTAGTTCCTTCGAGGCGCAACTGGGCGCTCGGAACTACCCGCTGAAGTTCCTCGAGCCTGGCAAGCCGAAAACACAGGGTTTAGGGTTTTAGGGCTTAATAAGGTTTAGGGTTTAAGGTCTAGTCTAATGTTAAGCCCATGGACCCCTAGTATGGGCCCTTAACCCTGGGATCCATATGTCCTTTTATGACCCCTTGAAAGTCCCTAGAATCTCCCTAAAAGGGCTAAGGGCCCATATCAGGGGCCCATACTTCCAACCTTGTAGTTTAGGGTTTTTAGGGCCTGAAAGGATTTCCCACAAAGTAGGGAATGCATTTGGGGGTTTTTAGGGACACATACTTAGGGGCTTCCAAAAAAAGAAGGGTCCCCGTTGTTGGGGAGTAAATATACTCAGGAATAGAACTGACATGGGGTTCTATATTGTTGTTCCCCTAGTTCTATAGGCTGTTCAGGAAAGATATAAGGGAACTGTTTTCCGGAATGGCCATTCAAGGAGAGGGACTTTTGATCAACCACCATGTGGGATAGATATGGGACAATAAGGGCTTGCTACGTGGCTATCGTTAGGCTTAAGTTTATCACCCTAGACCCTTGACCCAAAACCCTAACTGGAGCCTTTGGGTTTCGATTCAGGGTCAAGGTCTCAAGGCAACTTCCAACCGTTGTACGATAAAGATGTATGCAACTGTAGCTACTATGAAATGAGATATAGCCTAAACTCGTAGTATCCCCTGTAGTAGTCCCCTATATCATCTCGTATTGCTTGAAGGAGTCTAGATTATGGAGCAAAGGTGATGCAAACTACCCTACCCCTAAACCCAAAACTAAAAACCATGCTTTTTGGAAAAGCCCGAGACTCAACATGCCGGAAGCCACAGACGACTGATGTTCTCTTCGAAGATCGGGCTCAATAGACGCCGTCTGTGTGAGTTAAGGGGAGTCTATGGCTCAGAGTCTAGGGTTGAGAGTTTGGGGGGTAGCCTTTAACCCTCAACCCCAAAACCTAAACCCTGGTTTAGGGCTGATGGCACAGGTTGGAGTTCAGGGTTTACTTGACCTTTGACTTCGTGGGGATTGGTAAGGAGGCAGGTAATATATTCTATATGAGTTACATAGGGATTGTGTTCCCTCATTCCCTAAACCCTAAACCCTACTAACAACTAGCAAGATCCAGGGCTCTAGGGTCGAGAGGTCAGTCGGACGAGTCTCCCGCGCCTAGTATTAAAGCCCACGCCCCCTGACTTTAAATATTCCGATTGTGGTATACTAAGTGATACCATACTACACAATACAGGAAATCTTGAATAGTGGGGGGTTGCTTTTTGTTATGATGAGGTGATTTCGTCCGGAGTAAGGTTTTAACATGGTACGGTAATTGGTTCCAAGCCTCATCAGCACTTTTTCGGGCAAGGACGGTCGAGTTGATGTAGCATGTAGCTCAACTTTGAACATGAGTAAGGTTAGTGTAAGCATTTCAGCTAGTATGTAAGCTTTAGGAAACAAGTCGTCGCAGAGCCACTACGTGTAGGACTGCTGCGCCATACGCTTAAGTCGGGGTCCCTTTGATGCGAATAGCGTATCAAAGTTACTGGAAACTTTTCTGAGTGGGTGAGTATGGGACCATCGGTCGGTGTAAATTGCCCTATACCCTAGCCGTTAAAACCAAACCCTAAAACCCCTACACGACCTTCAAAAGCCATAAAAACCCGAGACCCAGAAAACCTTAAGAATCCTGACCCAAAACCTAATGGACCTGCACAGGTTTGAGCTTTATGCCCTTGGGGTATATTTAGGGCACATCAGCACGCAATCAGAAATTGAAATTAGGTAGATAAGTTTGGCAGTTGTCCTTGTAAACCCTCAACTTCCATGTCTTGTTCCATTTCTTCCACTTGCTTCATCAGGATTCTTCCCACAAACCCTACGTATCGATACGAGCTCGTAAACCCTAACTAACTCCCAAACCTCTAAAATCCTGAACCCTCAAAGTAAAGCTGGCCCGGCCTCTGTGACCAATCGCCCAGAATCCTCTGCCTGGCGGTTTAGGGTTTAGGGTTTAGGGCCCCAGTAAATCCTAAATAATAAGGGTACCCTTTTTCCTACTGTTCTGTTTTAATAAGGAGGCCACCAAATAAAAAGGGTAAAAGGGTACCACTGGGGTACCTAGTCTTTGAAGGTACCCCTTCAAGTGATCAGACGGTTGATGCTAACACTCCTGCATGACCTTGAATATACTAAGCAACCACCATTTTCCGCGGTATAAGGTGCACCTAGGGTCATGTAGGACTTTGGAATCAACAACAGGGGTGCAAACTGATATATAATATGCAGGGTTTTGGGCTTCAGCGTTTGCAGAATTGTTGACTTGTAGGATTACTAGAATGTAGGAGTGTTCGGGTATAGGGTTAGTAGGGGGCCCGAATCCCATGTCCCCATGTATAGAACACTGATATAGCACTCATATATCAAACATATTTTCTCGGATAGTCTTCCTAAACCCTGAACCCTAAACCCTATAAACCCTAAACCCTACAGCTTCATGCTAGAAACCTCTTTTCCCTTACGTCACCAGCCACTGAGAGCCCTCGCGCAAAACGAGCTCCGGGCGGCCGGTCGCATGAGGCCGCTGCCCCCTGTGGCGGGCGCCGGAGGCTCCCTGGGACCTGGGGGTTTAGGGTTTAAGGCTTACCTGGACCCTCAAAGTATGTAAAATCATGGCCTTTAGGGCTATTATTATGGGTTTAGGGCTATTTTTTTACATACTTTTGGGGTTTAGGTAAGCTTTAGAGCAAACGGTATGGGTTACAGGATTTGAGGGTTAACTAAACCCTAAATCCTAAACCCTGAACCCTAAATCCTAAATCCTACACCCTAAACCCTAAATCCTGAACTGACTCTAAACCCTAAATCCTAGACCCTAAAGCATTTGGCGTTCAAGGGCTTAGGGTTTCCTGAAAAGATCCTCTTCAATGGGTTCTAGGCCGGCTTCAAGGCGTAGTGCCTAGGCTTATTGTTTAAGGCTTTGAATTCAGAGTTTAGGGTTTTAGGCTTCAGGGATTAGAGGATATGTATACCAAGGTCCTGAAAATCTGTACAGCCCACTTTATGCCCTAAACCCTAAATTCTGAGTGAATCTTTCCTTAGGGGTTTTCAGGCCTCATCCAAGCTCGAAGAAATGTACCTGAACACCCAAAGAATGTAGAATAATTGCATGTGTTGGCTGTGTTTTTTGTTTTGATTTTTTTTTTGGGGTGGGGGGGGTGGNNGCGCGTGTGTGTGTGTGTGTGTATTGTTTCCTACTTTTGGGTGTCCAGGTAGAATTTATGATTCAGGGTGTGGGGTTTGCACTTCAGGCTTTGGGGCTCTAAGAGCAGGTTCCAGGCTTTAAGGATTCGAGAAGCTAAAGACTCGGCGCGGATGAGCCAAGAGTGATGAAAAGTAGCTTCGGTGTTGATGACCAAAAAACTCAGATTTTAAATGCAAGGCTTGGGGTGTGGCCGTTTAGGGTTTGGGGTTGGGAAGGTTCCAGAACCCTGAGGTCTATAGGGCTTCAGCTTCAGGGTGGGTAGGTTTTAGGTTGCCGCGAAGGGTCGAGCTTTAGGGGTTCTTGGGGCCAAGATCTGGCAGTACGTTTAGGGTTTAGGGTT
>CAJNIZ010015014.1:78055-96223 GCA_905231905.1 Symbiodinium pilosum
AACCCCTAATCCCCAAAACCCTAAACCCTCAAGTTTCTGGATTCCTACACGCCTAACCTTAAAATG
This sequence comes from Symbiodinium pilosum, assembly GCA_905231905.1. Lineage (NCBI taxonomy): Eukaryota > Dinophyceae > Suessiales > Symbiodiniaceae > Symbiodinium > Symbiodinium pilosum. The sequence goes on from CAJNIZ010015014.1 coordinate 78,122, forward strand.
GCCTACACGTTGCTTGAGCCCCCAGCAGTGATATCGCCATGATGCTGAGGCTCAGGGGCGCGAGGGTGGAGAGCCGCCTGTACGCGTGAGGTTTGCGGTGCGAGGTTTGGGGTTGGGAGTTCAGGGTTTAGGGCTCAGGGTTTAGGGTTGAGGGCTTTGGGTTGAGGTTCTTTGTTATCGGACCTGTACCTGGGCTTGTGCGGATATGAGGGTGCTCGCCACGGGCATTTGGGTTGGGGTGTATGTCTCGGGGTATGTCTCCTGGATACGTTTCGGGGGTGTGTTTCGGGGTATGTTTTGGATGTTATTTAGCAATTTAATCTTGGTGTGGGTGCATGTTTCGGGTATGTTTTATGAGGTAAGTTTCGGGGGTATGTTTTGCCCAACCGAAAGTACGCTCTCCTCATACATCTGGGCGCCCATAAGATGGTGCACGCCCGCCCTTGTCTTCCGGGCCAGCAGTCCACAGGGTTTAGGGTTTGGGGTTTGTGGTTCAGGATTACGTGGGTACATAGGGACATACAGGGATGCAAAAGGCTATGCTGGGATATTTGGTGTGTATGGCGATATATAAGGGTTAGGTTTTAAGGTTTGTGGTTTGTCACTAGGGATTGGGGTTCGGGTTTAGGGCTTAGGGACTTTAGAATGAAAGGCTCGGCTAAACCCAGCTTAAAACCTAAAACCACAAAGAGTACCCTTAACCGTAAACCATAAACCCTAAAGCCCTAAGCCGCAAGGTTTGGGATTGTAGGCTAAAGGGATCCGGGCTCTCCGGCTCTGGGGTCAAACGGCTCTTTGTAGCCTGACCTAGATATTGTCCCCCTTAAGTAGATGGATTATAGGGTATTTAGGGATTAGGATGGATTAGGGTTTAGGGCACAGTCCCCCTTAAGCAGATAGATGATGGGGTATATGGGGAACTTGTGATAATATACCCAAAGCCATTCTACTTGAGGGGGACTATAAACCCCAAAGCCTGAATCTGGATGCAGGAATTAGCGGATGCAGGAGTTTTGCCTTGAAGTTGTTTAAGGTTTAAAGTTCAGGGTTTGGGGTTTAGGGGACTATGCGTGTGGGCTTAGGGTTTAGGGTTCTAGGGCGCTCCATAATCTACCAAGGTGGGTGGCTGTTATCAGGGCAGAGTTTAAGATGTGGGGTGGCGATCCGGAATCCAAGCTGGTCTGTTGCTACCCATCTAAAGGAATTCTTGCTGCATTGCTACTTTGGTGATGCTTTTATGCTCATCTTCATTCTATTATGCATCATGTCTCAAACTCTGGCATCTCAACCCTCAAACCCTGGTACTGGAATGGTGACGGGGACTCCGTAGGTAGCTTTAGACAACTGGGTTACTGCAAGGCTTGTAGGGGTCATCAGTCTTACTTAAGAAGTACCCCTGCACCCCAATCCCTAAATCCTAGGCCCAATATGTACTTACAAAGTCCCAGTTGCAGCCCCCCCCCCCTCGGCTGCTTGGACCGGGAACCTATGTCCTATACCTTCGATCCGCAATACACTCCGTTGGGTTTAGGGGCTGGAGTTTCCACAAGCAACCCTAGACCCTAAAGTGCTATGAATGAGGTTCTCAAAACAAGAACCGCCCATCTTTCCCTCTAGAGGCCACTCACATCAGCATCCCTGAATGCCGACGAGAACCCGGACTAAATCCTGAAAACCCTAAACCCTCAACCCTACACTGCATCGTGTAAGCCCTTAACTTCAAACTCCGAACTCGTCGCCTCGAGACGGCCACTGCCAATCTTCGGCGAGTTGGTTGGCCTTCGCGGGGGATCAAGCGTGCATAGGGTAGCATTCATATGTATGATCTGCAGGAATGGACTCCTCGTGCATGCATCGATTCAGCGTTCCTTAGCAAGCCCTTAACCCAATGTAGGTACTATTTATAGAGTTTAGGGCCCAATGTAGGTATTATTTATATAGTTAGAGCCCCAGGGTTGTGCACTCACCAACACCTAGCATGAGATCCTTTCTGATGTCAAAGGCCCCTTCAGGTGGGTAGCTATCACGTGGGTGCCCTTAAAGGAGACTCATGTAGACCTCATGTACCCCCACCAGCCTTTAATCAGGTTACTTGTAAGGTTTAGCGCTCGGGGTTTAGGGTTTAGCGTTATGGTTTAACCAGCCCTATCCATGGAAAGGAGTTTAAGTTCCCCCCCTCCCCCAAATGACACACCGAATATATATATATATATATACACCCACCAATAGCCTCCCCAAAGTCCATGGTAAAGCGCTACCTCATATATAGCCAATCCCTCAAATCCCCTAAATATTTAATTCCAGTTTCGGCTTGACTTTCCATTTTCTTTTCGAATTCATTCTCCATTCAATGTCCCACAACCCACAACCCTGAAACCACCCAGAAAGTTCGAGGTTCAGGCGGCTTAGTCACTGGTTAGTCCCCTTCCCCTATATTAACCATCCACCCCCTACGCGGGTTTGGGGTTTAGGGTATAGTGTTGGGGGTTAGGGTTTGGGTTTAGGGTACAATTATACGACAAGGGGAATGTCCATTTTGGGAAGGTAGGGGAGTTTTCATTCGCTCTGCCTACGACTGGGGTCACTTCTCCGACAGGCCAGTGGAGATTCCAAGCATGGCTGTAACAGTTCCGAGGTGGCCTGTGGCCACATACCCCGTAAACCCTAAACCCTAGCCCTAAGGCACAAAATAGCCCAAAAGCCTTGTATGGTATGGTCTTTGGGCCCAAAAACCTTGTATCATGAGTCCTTGAAGCCTTAGTGTAGTTAATCTTCAGGTAAGATATCTCTGTGGCTACACGCCCTCACCCCGGGCTCGACCTCCAAAGCTAAGAACAAGGGTTATATAAGGGTTATACTATATTATACTAGGGGATATATTGGGGTTATCTAGGGATAATGGAAAAGCAAATGGAAACTACTATAATATATTAACAACGCCTTCTTGGAAAGGATTGTGTAAGACATTAATAGGCTTCCATGATAAGAACGTGGTGTAAGGACCATGAAAACGGGATTCGTGGTTTTGGGCGACCCATGTAGGATTCATGTAAGAAACGGAGGTTTGACAAAGCAACTTGTACAGCATCCTTCCGGAGAGACCTACACAACGCTTTTGCAAATCTACATGAAGCGCGCAGAAGCCCTAAACCCTAAACTTCGAGCTGCAAGCTAAAAGAAACCTCGGCGGGTCCCGTGTAACAGTTCTTCAGCTGCTCCAACAAAAACGCAAGCATGGGAGTGTCTTAAAGAGTCTTCCGGTTTAGGGTTTACCCCCCTTTGAACCCGAAACAAAGACCCCTACATTCTGAGGAACTCTCAGATCAGTATCCGCCATGAAAGGGCTTTAGATGGTTGAAGCTCCCCTGAAACAGGAGTCGTCTCTGGAGTGTCCTTACGCGCACCTAGACTGCGCAATACGGATCCTTCGTAGAGCGCCGTTCAAGCCTACAAACTAACCCAGGCTGCGAAATGCAATTAAAGAAATTTACCACCCGTTAAGATCTAATTATACCTTTGGTTAAGGGAGTTTTCATATGAGCAGTTACCAGGTGGGTACCCTTACATAAGGCTTGTTTAAGGCTTATATGGGCACACTAGGACGCTCGCTCTCTCTCTCTCGCTCTCTGTCTCTCTCAATGAATAAATAAGTAAATAAAATAGATAGATAGATATATATATATATACAAGGGCTATGTACGGCTTACGTGGGGCAACTACCCACCTGACCTTAGATTCTGGCGGAGAGTAGTGGGCTTCCTGTGTGAATTGTCTTGGAGACCCTCAGCTAAGGGCCCACAGGACTTCATATGAGCTATAGTCTACACCTAGTCTCCGGCCTTAATAAAACCTATAGTAGTCCCCAAATAGTCCCCTAAAAAATCTCCCTGTAAGAAGTTTAGATTATAGCTCATCCTTTTTCCACAATGCGGGCTGGGTGCGTGGCCGAAGCATGCGCTTCAAATGAAAGGGCTTTGTCTCATGCGCAGCTTCCCATTCTTCGCGTTTAAACCAGATGGCTTAGTAAGGGTTTAGGGTTTAAGGTTTAAACTAGATGGCGTAGGTGGTGCTCCAAGTGCCCAAGCATGTGCCAACAGAGACAGAAACCCTAAACCGTAAACTAGCCCTAAATCCAGCTAGAGCCTCTTAAACGGAGGATTCTGTGACGGGTTCAGAGTGGCATGTCCATACACCCTGAAGCTCTCAATTCTAGTGGCTTTTAGATACCAAAGCCTTAACCCTTCAACTTAAAACCCTCAACCCGAAACCCTCAACCCTAAACCCTCAACCCCCAACCCTAAACCTTAAAACCCTCAACCCTAAACCCCAAACCCTAAACCTTAAAACCTGCAACCCTAAGCCCTGAACCTTAAAACCAGGAAACCCTAGACCTTAGTCTCCACTAAACTTGCGCGGAATCTCATGCAGGCCCGTCATTGTTTGTTTAGGGTCTCTGCAAATGGACACCAGATGTACAGACTCACTCATTTTCCTAGGGAACCCTACATGAGCTAACCCCTATAGTAGTTCCCTGTATAATGTACACCCCCCTTAAGGAGTTTAGACTACAGCTCACGTCCACCCGCCAATTTCCTTAGTGAAAGCCCTACTTCCTATATGCCCAGTTTGACAGGGAGTCAATCTTCCAAGAGTCCTTTGAATGTTCCATATTGTTTGCGACGGGTGCTCCAGGTGCAAGGTGTTGTGACGCAAAGAATGAAGTCCGCAAACCTACACCCTGAACTTAAGCCCGAAACCCCACACCTTGAAGCCTAATCCCTTAACGCTATAGGCTCTAAACCCTCAAGCCTACACCTAAGCCCCACACCCTAAACCCAGAACCCTGAAGCCTGAACCGTAGACCCTAAACCCTAAACCCGAAACCCTAAACCCTATAGTAGTTTCCATTTTCTTTTCCATTATCCCCATAGCACCCCAATATAGCCCCTATAATCCCCATATTTAGGGTACCCAAAAAGGGACCACGCGGGAAAGGAGGGGGAAAGCTGCGCAAATCACGAGCCCAGCTGCTTCTCACCTGAGTTTAGGGTTTAGGGTTTAGGGTTGGGGCTTAGAGCTTAGGGGTGTGTTGGGAATAGAGCCTTCAAATGGATCGATTGCCTGAATTGACTTCTGTTTACGGGCTTTGAACCAGTTCTACCTGCTGTTGAGGTCTTTACAAGGGGATGGTTATACAATACATGTGTGTATATAACTGGTATATATCTATATATCATGTCTTCATGATCGAGTACATATAAGACTCAAGGATTAAGGTTAGATGAGGATTTCTCAGTCTGAGGGCGCCCAGGGACCCTGTGCATGTCTAACGATTGTTAGGATATTAGATGCGGGTGCCTGATTGGAGGTTTTCGGTTGAACGTTTAGGGTGTAGGGACTGCTAGGAGCCACTCTCCATTTAACAAAACGTGTAGCCAGTGGGGTTTAGAATAAGCTTTGTGGTGGGAGAGGCAAACGGCATTGTTGGGATGACCCGCAAGCAGTGACTTTGGGTTCGTACCGTAGACGCTGTAGGACTTAAAATTATAAAAGAAGGAATGACATTGGTAATTCAGGTTTCTGCACAAGATGTAGATGGATGGCCTGTTACGGAACCATCCAGCTTAAACCCTAAACCCCAACCCCCTAAACCATACACAACTTTAAACCCTAAACCGCCAACCCAAGCCCGCAAGGCGAGACCCGCAGCAATTCACTAAAACAAACATGTGGTAGTTTCCCTAAATTACTGTTCCCAAAATGGGGGAAATATATATAGGGCCTATTATAATGGGAACCCAAGTATAGGACCCCGTATAAAAGAGAATTTAAACCAATACCCATGCATTTTCCTCGAAAAACACGGCCAGCATTCCGCAGCATCCCGCAGCACTCTCCACAATTTGATGTATGTATATTTGGGGTTTCCAAAAATAAAGGCTACCATTTTGGGGGTCCCCATAATAAGGACTGTAGTATTTGGGGTGTGTAGTGGGGTCCCTTGGAAATACCATATACACTCCAAAAGGTTACTCACTCATCTACAAAGTTTCATGGGTTCCCTAGTACTAACCTTAAGTAGATTTAACTAACTCTAATTAAGGTTAATTATGCGGGGAACCTAGGGGGGGTTAGTATAGGGGTGTAGTAGAGGAACCCATGAAAGTTTTTGAGAAGGCCCAACTTCGAACTTTGACGCAGTTAAGCGGCTGAACGGCCAGCACGACACCAGCTCCAACCTGAGCATGTGGCACACCCTTGCATTGTCATTCAGCATGAAACTCTAAACCCCTGAACCCTAGACCCCTAAACCCCTAAACCCTAGAACCTTAATGAAATGCCTTACATCATTCCCGTGAAGCTTTTCCGAAGATTGTAGAAGTTTTGGGGAAGTGTGCATTCAATTTGCAGAACTGCAAATTGAGCACCTTTCCGAGGCTCTGAGTAGCTAACGCAGATGTATAATCCCCCTTAAGTAAATAGAATATGGAGTATATGGGGATCTTATTCTGATCTACCCAAACCATATTCTATCTACTGAAGGGGGACTGTGTGTGGTTTCCAAATAGGGTTTAGGGCTTCGGATTTAGGGTTTAGGGCTCTTACGGGAGGCCGGGCCTTTTGCTATCTTTGGTAGTTCTGGGCCGTGATCTGTCCTGCTCTCGAGGTCCAGGTAACGCCATACCCTGAACCCTAAACACTGAACCCTAAACCTTGAACTCTGAACCCTAAACTCTGAACCCCTGAACCCTGAACCCAAAACCCTAAACCCTTTAGAAAGTCCCCCTGATTCTCCAGCGGGGCCCCTGCCGTTCTTCCACGATCCCGCAACACAAATCGACTGAGCCTTAGCGACATGAAAACAGAAAGTGGAGGGGTTTAGGGTACCTTAAAAGGGTAATATAGGGGTTATATAGGGTCATAGGGTTTAGGGTACCTTAAAAGAGTGATATAGGGGTTTTTAGGGTCTTAGGGGTTAGGGTTGTAGGGTTTAAGGTTTTCAGGGCTTTAGGGTTCAAGTTCAGGGCTTAGGGCTTAAGAGTTTAGAGTTCACAGTTTAGGCTTTGCTTAGGGTTGATGGGATAGTGCGCAGGATTTGAGGCTTAGGGTTTGGGATTTTTCCTGGATTCCCTTGCAGCCCTATACTACACCCGCCTTGCCCCCCTGTCTAGCCCTGGTTATCCCCGCATAGCCTGAACTCATGGCAGGGTAACCCACGAATGAAGAGTTTAGGTTTTAATGCAGATAACATCGACTGATGTCTCTTACTTGCAGAGTCATGGAGACTTAGTAAGTAGGTTATATAATCATGGGTACAATTGGGGTTATTATATGGCCTATATGGGTTATTAACCTACTTACTAAGTCCCCATGACCCCCCCAAGTAGAAACCCTAAACCCCAAACCCTAGTTAGTCGCCGTGACCCTCCAAGTAAGAGGAGGCTAATGGGGTTCTTTCCTTGGGAAAGAGAAGCCAGAAAAAGGCTTGGCACCTCGGGGAACTGATTGGGAAGATTTTGGAGGTAACTAAACCCTAGCAACCCTAAAAGTCACCCTAAAACGGCAACTAAGCCGTAGCAACCTTGAAAGTCCTAAGCACTAAACTGAGATTCCTCTTTCCATTCTCCTCTTGGCATTTTTCTAAGAGCCAGTGCCCAGTCTAGCCAGACCCTTTTAAAAGTCTGGGGTTTAGTGATTGGGATCTAGAGTTCACAGTTTAGGGTTTAGGGGCTTAGGGATTGGGGTCATGTTTGATCATGGAAAAGAAAATGGAAATCACCATATTATTTGGGGTTTAAGGTTTAGGGTTTAATGTGTAGGGTTCTGCAGAAGAGGGTCGATCACCGCTGGAGCCCCTAAGACCCTAAACCCTAAACCCTAATCCAGGGAGTTCTAGACCAGCGCGCACCGTCTTCTTGTCCTCCCAACCCTTCATGCTCCATCTAACCTAATCTAGGTAATGTTGGTAGACTTTAGGTTAATGTAAACATTATGTATAGGTTCAGACCCCAGGGAATCTTCTTGTAGCTTCTGAAGCCTCTGCAACGAAGCTTTAGGTTCTGGCTGTCTCGATCTTTTTCTGGCTACGGGCATTGCTCTGATTATTCTACATACCTCCAGGCTTAGGTAGTTACTCAACTAGAAGAAGATGACTTTGTGGGTCCCCGTATAAGCATAACATTGACAGCAGCTCATGTGACTAAACAGAAAGTCTAAGGTCCCTTGATCGTAGCCTCTCCCTACATCTAGACCCCAAACCCCAATCGATATAAACCCTAGGCCATATGAGCCATTATCTAAACTCCAAGTATCCCTTTTCATAACCCCTAGAGTTAGTAACACTATCAGTAAACCACATACTGAATCACTGAACTAGAATACTCCCCTAGATAACCCCTTACATAACCTTCTTTAAGGAGCTTAGACCCTAAACCCTAGACCCTACACCCTAAACCCCGAACCCAGGCCGTAAACCCCAAACCCTTTCGACCCTTTCGGAATGGTCAGCGCCTCAGCTAGCCGAGGAAGCGGGACCTGGCAGGCCTTCCTATTGAAGGTCTGGGCTCAAATGTGGCACGGGCAAATGGCGCCACATGCCTGCCCTCGTGATCGGTGACGTGCCTTCGCCTACGCAAAACTCAGTCGCCCGGGCACCAGCCCGCTGGCCGGGATGAAGGCCAGGAACCCCACGGCCATCTGGTCCACGGTCCGCCAGGGTGACGGTATCATGGAGTGTTGGCCCAGCGTGTGCATGGCTGAAGCCAGCCCCAAACCCTAAACCCTATACTATATGAACCTACGCCTGAAAAGGCTTCCGTCTGCAAATCTTCTTTGCAAGCCTGTGCTCTCCCTATAATCTATAGGGTTTAGGGTTTGGGGGTTTAAGGTTTGGGGCTTTCGGGTTTGGGGGTTTAGGGTTTTGGGGTTTAGGGTTTGGGGGTTTAGGGTTTTGGGGTTTAGGGGTTTGGGGTTTTGGGCTGTTGGGTTTTGGGGTTTAGGGCTCCAGGATCTACATGGCACTTTGGACCCCTGCCTAAGGGTTAATGGAAAGGAAATTTGAAACTACTATAGTATGGTGTTATATAGGGATTATACAAGGGTTTAGGGTTTGGCGTTTAGGGCACGTAGGGTCCCTACTAAGGGTTAAGCCTTAGGTACTTGTAATAGGAGCGTAGGGGAATCCCAAAGAGTTAAGGGTCTAAGGTCCAAGCTAAGTCCCAATGAGGAACTACGTTCTTTCTACTTTAGGGGGGCTAGGCCTTTAAGGGGTAAGGGTTTAAGGTTTTAGGGTTTAGGGTTTGGAGTTTGGGTTTAGAGGTTTGTGTGTCACATATCGCATGTTTTTGTTACCAATGCGTTGTATCAGGGCAATGATTTTTTGGATGTGATGACTCCAAAGTTTTGGAGCATAGCTTACTACAACTATACAAGAATTGTACAGGAACCGAATAAGAATGTATCGAGGCTTCTACAGTATTCCAAACCCTCAAACCCTAAACCCTGAACCCTAAACCATTCCGATTACCTCATTGAGACCCTGGCGGTGTTGCCACGGCCGGCGCCGGTGGTTTCGGTTCTACGCAAACCTCTGGCACGGCTGTCATCCGAACAAGTGAATCTAGGTGGTTAAGGCTTAGTCTGTAGAGCTCACGGTTAAGGGTTTAGGTTCAGGGTGCAGGGCTTACGGTTTAATTAGGGCTTAGAGTTGGGGCTCTGGGGTTCAGGGATCAGGGTCAAGTACAACTCATAATCATAATTGCGCCCACAATGGTCCTATGCAGAACTCTGGGGCCCAAGCATATTCAAGATGCTTTTTGGTCCTTTGGTTAGGACTTGTTTGATTTTGCAGGTTTCAGGCTTTCACCGACCGGGACCCCAACCATGTTAAGTCTACAGAAGCAGCCCGGGTTGAACAGAGCATCAGGGTTTAGGGGTTTAGGGTTTCCTCTGTTTTTGGGAAACCCTGAACACTAAACCTGTTCCCTTCTTTGGGAAGCTGAAGAGTGGAACTAATCACCCTTAACCCCAAACCCTTATCTCTAAACCTTTTGTCACCTTTAATTACAACCCCCAAGGGTTTAGGGTTTATAGGACTTTGGCAAGATTACCCTCAATCAAACTTTCCTGGACCAAATTGGGGCTAGTTAAGGCTGTCTTAAGGAGAACCTAGCGGGGTAGTATGGAAGCGCGTAGTGGGGGAACCCATGCAAGGATGATGGCTTTGGAGTTTAGGGGTTCGAGTATGCAGCGAGTCTGCAGGGGGTGCTGGGTTTTATTGAATGCCGCTACCTGCAAAGTGACTGCGCAGCGGGATTCATTAAAGCGGTGGGGGGGGGGGGGGTAAGGGACCTTGGGGATATATCGTGACTGTGGGGATGTTATGACGGCGCCATCTATAGGAATTAAGTTCCTTAACCGCAACCCAGTTTGTTGGGCCTTGAGATTTAGAGTTGGGGTTATGTGCTTGCCTTTTTTGGGATAACATACATTGGGGTATGCTAACATAGAACATCATACGTCACAAGTGAATACTCCATTGCTGCCTGGTTAGCTGGGAATGAAGCAATGGATTCTTATAATAGTCCCTATATAGCCCATAATGTTAGTTCTCCATTTTCTTTTCCACTCCTTCATTCCCAGCTAACCAAAGGCCAGCCTACTGCTCAACCATGTACAGCTTGATGAGCGGATGCTTGAGGAAGCGTCGGTTGGTTGTGTCGGCCGAAATCACTGGCAACCGCTCCTCCTGCTTGTCGTGCCAGAACGCAGAAGGTGAATCATGGAAACTACTGTATAATATAGGGGTTATACAGGGATAACGGAAAAAGAACATGGAAAGTACTATACAATATAGGGGTTATAGAGGGATACTGGAAAAGAAAATGGAAACTACCATACAACATACGATGTAGGGTTTTAAGGTACGCTCCAAACTCTCAACACTTAAAACTCCTAAAACGCCCAACCCTTAACACTCAAGCCTCTAACAACTGCAGACCCCTCTAAGTCCAAGCCATAACACTCCAAACCGCTTAACACTCAACACCCTGAAAGCTCAACAATCCTTCAAAGTCCAAAGCCTCAACACCCACGCTCGTTAGGCACTTAGGCGGCCTTTTGGCTCACCTGCAGCCAGACAATGGCATTGTTGCCCTTGACCAAGCACTTCGGCCTAACGACTGGCATCTTGCTTAAGGGTTTAGGGTTTAGGCGGTTTAGGGTGAAGAGTTTAGGTATTAGGGTTTAGGGGGTTAGAGGGTGTAGGGTTGAGGGTTCGAGCTTTGAAAAGGTTTCGTTCGTTTGGGGCACTTCAAAAAGGCTGTAGCGGGTTATGCTGCCCTTGAAGCGTTGTAGTGGCAATATATGGGCATACGGGAGTTGCAGAGCTTTTAGAACTTGAAACTTGGGTTGCAAGTTTTAGGGCTGTGGGGTCTAGCGCTTGAAACGTGGTAGAGTTCCAGGGGCTGTTTCAGGGTTAACCTTCAACCCTAAACCCTAATTCGAATTGTGGCCTAGGGCTCAAAAGGGTGCAGGACTCAAAGGTTTACAGTAAGGTGAGGGTGTACGGCTCAAGCGTTGTAAGATTTGTTATACGTCTATATTTATATATACTTCCATAGATGTATGCTGACGATTGCTGGAAGGTTTGGAACGTTTTGATGTTGAGGATGTTTCAGGGCTGAGGGCTAAGGTGTGAAGAAATGTTGGTGCTTAAGGCCTCTCAAGGCTTTAGGGTTAGAAGGCGTAGGGTTTAGGGCATGAAGTTTGAAGGCTTTATAGCAATACTAATAATAAAAATATTCATGATAATAGCATATTAATAATAATGATAATACTATATTAGTAATAATGATAATAATATATTAATAATGATGATAATGCTATATTATTAAGAATAATGATAAAATATACTACCAATAATAATGATAATGATGATACATTCCCCCTCATCCCTTGCTAAGCGTCGGGTAGTACGGCTTTACAGCTTTCAGGATCGTGGCTGAGGGTCAATGCAGAATGTATAGGCTACCCGAAGGCTCCTGATTATGATGAAAATCTCATGATATATGAGCTATAATCGTAGTCCCCTATAATCCCCTACTATGTAATCCCAATTGAAGGAGTTTAGACTATAGCTTATATGGACTTTGAGCCCAAAGTCCTTCAAATATGAACCCTTTCAGCCTTAGCGCTAGGGTTGCGAGTAGGGCTACGGATTGTAAATATTTTGGAAATCCTGCAAGGGCCGAGGGAGGCTTCCAGAAGTGTTTAAGGCGAAGTGTTCAGGGATTCGGGACATGACATACTGAGGATGCAGGGTACCTCAGAATTGAAATGTTCCATGCGCTTACCTTGAACAAGATTTCGTCCAACAACCCAAAACACAAAATCCGAACTCAAAACGCTCACTGAACCCACACCTTACCCCCGCGCACACTGAAAACCTCTGAAGCTGAAACCCATACCCGAACCCTCCAATCCTTAAATGCGCAGGAGTCTACATACCTTGGGGTAAGGAGAGCTGAGTCAGTAGCCTTCCCCTAATTAGACCCTAAACCCTAACCCCTAAACCCTGAACCCCAAACCCTAAACCCCTAAACCCCAAACCCTGAACCCTAAACCCTAAACCCTAACGTCTCCCCTCGCCCTTTCCCCCAGTCCCTCCATGAACAGCCCCCGTGACCCTGAACCCTAAACCCTATAGTCTCCCCTTAAGTAGATAGAGTTTCTAGGGTTTAGGGTTTGGGATTTAGGGTTTAGGGGATATAGTCCCCCTTAAGTAGGTAGAATAGTTGAGTTACATTATTGGGGTTATAGTGATAATGGAGAAGAACATGGAAACTACTATTTAGGGTTTAGGGTTGAAGGATTATAGTCCCCCTTAAGTAGATATAATATGGCTTTGGGTAATAAGATCCCCATATACTCCATATTATATCTACTTAAAGGGGACTATAACCGATGTACTCCAAGTACCTGTACTGGCTGAAGCTCCGAGGCCTTTTTTCTTGTGCCTCTCCCTTCACGATGAGCTTCTCCAGCCGCACAAGCCTCACACCCTAAACCCTAAACCCCTAAACCCCTCACTCTGGACAAGTTTGGGGTTCGGGGTTTTAGGGCTTAGGGTTGAGGGGTTTAGGGTGTAGTTTTGGCTTTTGGGTTAGAATTTAGGATTTGCTGGGAGGTTGAGGATCCAGGGTTTAGTGCTTGGGGCAGTCTAGGGGCGCCTCAAGGACCTCCGGATGAACCGCCATTTGGGCACTTGCACACCTTAGGGTTGGAGAGTTTAGGGTTTAGGGTTAGCGTCTATGGATTAAGGGTTTGGGGTTAGGTTGAGGGTTTGGGGTTAATGGGCTAAAACTCGCCGAGTCCAGGTAGTTCGACCCTGCTTATAGCTGAACCCTGCAAGGTTTATAAGGTCTTCAAAGGGGTTCATAGGGGTTATAGGGGTATAAAGTGCTTATACAGGGTTGAGGGTTTAGGGGTTAGGTTTTGGAGTTCAGGGTTCGAGTGGAACATGAACCCTAAACCCTAAACCCTTAGCCCTGAGCCCTATAACCGCAAACGCTAAGCCTGAAGCACAAACCCTTAGCGCCAAAATTCGCTAAGCTTCTAAGTTGCGAACTCAAAGCCGTGAAAAAACGCTAGACCCAAAAATCCCGAATCCCTAAACCCTAGACCCTAAGCCCTGTATGCTCAACTCCATTTGGCGCTGAGCGGCGTTGCTGTCAGCGTCTCCGTGTGGAGGTAGCACATAAGTTGGGCTCCTGCAGGCTCACCATAACAGGGGCACTCGGTAAGTATGGCCTATACCCTAAACCTTGAAACCCTAAAACCCTAAACGCTAAATCCCGAATTCCCGAAAAAACCCGAAATCCTACATCCCTGCCAATATCTCTAAACCCCTAATGGCTAAACTCTGAATCCCTATTTGATTCCTAAACCCTAAACAAGGTTCAGGGTTCGGTGTTTAGGTCTGGCCTGAGGCTCCTACCTACTTCCTTTGTTGGGGTTTAAGGTTTAGGGTCATATTTACACAAAAAACCTAACAAACCCAAAAAGTAACTTTTAGCGTTTAGGGCTTAAGGTGCGGGATGTAGGGCTTAAATAGGAACCCTGGGTAGGGTTAGGTCGGGATCCTACCGCTTCAGCAACCCACTGCTCGAAACCCTGTGTTTGGGGGATCCTGAGGAGGACGCTGACCAAAACACTCCAAACCCCAAAACGGAACCACATTGCCGCGTATCTCGGGTACTTTGGAGGTCTGGGTAGACTCTAGACGCCGAAGCCCAAAACCCCGAACCCTAATCCCTAAAACCCGTAACGCTAATCCCCAAAATCCTCCCAGCTGCTTAGCTTCCTGGCCCTGAAAAATAATCCCTAAAACCCTAAACCCTAAAACCCTAATCCCTAAAATCCTCTTGGCTGCTGAGCTTCCTGGCCCTGAAAAATCGAGCTGTGTAGGTATAGTTGGCCTCATGGTTGCCTCAGCTACTAAGCCTTAAGATTCTAAAGCCTAAAGAGCCTGCCATCCAGCCCCCCCCACCCTATACCCTAAACCCTAGACTAGACCCTCAAGTCCGGGATAAATAGAAATTGTATAGGGTCCTAAACAGCCAAAAGCACAAGAACAAACTGGTCAAAACCCGCTCAAAAACTGCGGACACGAACCTTCTATATACCCTAAACCCTAGCCCCCGACGGCACCTCGCATCAGGGGAACCTCGGTGTCGAAAACTAAGAGCTGGACCTGCCGGCTTCATCAACAGGGTTTAGGGTTTAGGGGTATGTAAAAATCATGGGAGCCATAGTCTCAACTCCTAGTATCCCTCTTAATAAACCCTATAACAGTCCCCTATTTAGTCCCCGATAACATAACCCCCTTTAAGGAGTCTAGACTATAGCTCATAGGATTTCGGGTTTAGGTTTCGGGCTTTAAGCTTTATGGGGTGCAGGACGGATTCATAGGATGGCGGGTTTGGGCTTTGGGCTTTAAGCATTATAAGGTTTATGTTCGGAAGTCGGAGTTCCCCAGAATTATTGGATTTCGGGTTTGGGGTTTGGGCTTTATAAAGAGCTTGCTTAGGAAGTCAGGGTTTACCTCTCACAGAACCTCGATATAGAGTCAGAACAAACAGTAACTTACGGTCTCGACAACTGGGCTTCAAAGGTATGGTGACGTTTTGCGCCTGTTCGCAGTCTGCTCAGCAAGAGAATGCTGCTCTTTGCATCAGCATAAGTGTTTGCAACACTTCTTGTGATGCATACTCTAAACTGAAAGTTTACACTTAAAAGCTGCGTTGCTTGAGTGTGTTTATCGCTCCAAAGGCCTATTATCTGAGCTCCATGCTCTAAATCTGCTATACATACCATACCCCTGAGGCTCCAGGTAACCTAATATGCAGTTTATGCTTCTAAGCTGTAGTTCCCTATGTTCCTAGAAGCAAGGACACGCCTGAAGCGTGTCAGACACTGGCACTGGGGTCCTGCGTGACAAGCTGGAACGAGGAGAGTGTGGCTTTTAGGCTCTTCTTAAACGAGTTGGAAAGCTGCTGTAAAGTTAAATGGGAGTGATCTGCAGGGTTTGGGGCTTGGGGATTGGGGTTAAGGGCTTGGGGTGTAGGGGTGTAGGGCTTCAGGCAGTTTGGGTCGTGGTTGTTCCGAGTCTGGGGAGTTTGATTTGGGATCTCTTGTGCTTGTAGGCTTTAGGGTTTAGGGTATAAGCTCCAAAAACAAGCCGTTTATAACTAGCGTCTTTGGGAGTCTGAAAAATGCCTGATGACACTCAAGAGCCTACGGACGGGTGCAGACACAGCCTGAAGACTAAAGCGGGCGGCATAAGCCTTGAGTTTAAGGTTTAGGGTTTATTTAGGGTTGTTCCGATTTGAAGCTTGGCCGCTTTTCTTCAAGCCAAGGAATATGGCACTTCCTATCTTGGTGCATCCAGGTATGTCAGGTAACACGAGTACGATCTAGAAAAGTAGCTGCAAGAATGTAAAGGATTTCGCATGATTATAGCTTGGAGTATCTGCCTAGCCCTAGAACCCCTACACCCTTGACACATTCAAGACCCAAACAGAATGCCATGTTCCATGTCATCTCCGCTAAACACTAACCCTAAACTCTAAAGCCTCAACCCGAGACCCTTTACCGGTTGTACCAGGAAAATTCCCAAGGAGACTGCACTTACATCACGGTCCCCTTCAAAGAACTTCAAAAAATGCCCCTAATCTTCGGAAATCACACACATCCATGACTCTTGACTCCTTAAACCCTGAACCCTTGGGCGCACTTGGCCCCTGAATTGCCCATTATTAGTCTTATTCTTACTGGTTTAGGATTTGGGGTTAGAGTTTAGGATTAAGGGTTCAGGGTTTGGGGGTTTAGTATTATTGCTATGCATGTCTGCTTTTTCAAGTATCATTAGTTCAGAAGGTTGGCAGTAGAACGGTCTCTGTGCAACATGTGCTATGCTGAAATGCTTGGGCCTAACCCTAAATCCTAAACTGCTTTAGGGTTTGAAACCTTGGGTCATTGTCCCCTCGCAGCAGCTGTTCTTCCAGGGGGGTTAGTGACGGGGCTATTGTTACCCTAGTACCTACTGTGGTATTCGTTACTCAAAGGGAGGGAACACCCGGAAAGGCCCCATGAAGGTTGCATCCCACCCGTTTCACGGAAAGGGTTCCATCTTAGCTTGGAGGGAGGTACAACCTAAACCCTACATGTGTGTGTATATATAGGTGTGCGTGTACGCATGTATCCGCATGTATCACCCAATATCTACCCGACTAACTAATATATATATATAGAGAGAGAGATATGTCCTTAAAGACGCTTAAGAGGCTTCCATGGTTTGGCTGAATGGCAGGTCTATGGCTCATAGGGTTTGGGAGTGTGGGGTTGAAGGTGCATGTTTCATCCCTCTAGCTGGTCAAGTGTTGCTTCGAGAGGCTGAAGCTGTTGAAAGTCTCCGACGAACACCACAAAGGGTGATGGTGCAAGTTCGCCCATTGCGGTGCGCAATTTGCGCCAAACTGCAGCTTCGATTTGACTGACTTCGTCGATCACGATCAGATCGTATTGTCGCAATCGGCCAGGAGGGATATAAGCTTCGTCTGCATGTCGCGTGATGCGAAATGCAGAGTGCACTGTCTCCATGGTGAGGTTGTTGAGGTTAGGCAAGCGAAGGCGATACATCGATACCAAAAGTCCGATCGGGCCGGCAATGAGAACACGGCAATTGAAATGGGTGCTTACCAACGAATCTGTCCGAACATATTAGGCTTGCGGTGCAACCCCTTAAACGTCAACCACACCATGCCCTCTAAATCTCTACTTGGAGGGCCATGGGGACTTAGTAAGTAAGCTAGTAACCCTCAAAATCCAGATAATAACCCCAATTATCCCCATTACTAACCTACTTATCAAGCCCCCAGGACCCTCCAAGTACAGTCCTCAAACTCCCCAAACCCTAAACCCTAAACCCTAAACCCTAAGCCCTAAACCCTACAGTCCTCAAACTCCCCCAAACCCCTGATCTAGAAAGCCGAGTTCTGCTTCACAACAGAAAAAGGTAGAGTTTAGGTGGACCTGCCACCCAGTAATAGGGGCTCTATAGGGCTTATACAGAGATATGTAGGGATAATGAAAAAGAAAGTGGAAGCTACCATTTAGGGTTTAGGGTTAGGTGAGCGGCAATAAGGATTATGGTAGGGCCTCTTGAATCCTATTATACCACCATTGCAGGGTGGGGGGGGGGTCCTCCTGACGTACACTTCCCAAACCTCTGAACGCCAAAGCCAAAGCCCTTCAACCAATCGCGGAACAAAAAACATGGAATGACTATCATCCAGGCCAAATCTCCCCATTCCCCAAACTTGGCGTATGGGGATACTGATGGCTCAAGCTGATTAACGTGCTTAAGCTAGTACAGTACTGGCCATGTCAATGTAAGCCCACTAAGTAGCATCATATGGCATCATATAAGCTATAGTCTAAACTCCTAGTATCCCCCTTAATAGCTCCTATAGTAGTCCCATATATAATCCCCTATATAGCCCCCATTAAGGAGTTTAGACTATAGCACATATGGTTATAAGC
>CAJNIZ010015025.1:18936-64510 GCA_905231905.1 Symbiodinium pilosum
CCCTTTTAAAAGGGTACCCCTAATTTTGGGAAATCCCCATATGAACTTCTCATGGTGAGTTATTCCCAAACTTGGGCCTGGCCAGCGCAGACACCAGGGCTTGCTCCTCACAGAGAATTGCTGCCAAACGTCTGCACCTGAAGGGGGGTTAGGATTTAAGGCTTTAAGGGTTCAGGGTTTAGGGGGTTGGGGTTTAGGGTTTGGAGTTCAGGGTTTGGGGTGGAGGGTTGAAGGGTTTGGTCTTTGGGATTTAAAGGTTTTGGGGTTTAAGGGTGTGGGGTTTAGGGCTCAAGGCTTTGGAGCTTAGGGTGGAGATCAGGGAATGATTTAGGGCTTAGGGTTTGGGGTGTATAGAGTTTGGGGAATGTTTTGGGGTTTAGGATTTAGGGGATGCTTGAGGGTTTAGGGTGTATAGGGTGTAGGGAAGGGTTGAAGGTTTTGAGCGAGGCTTGTTGTGCTGCAAAGTACTTGGCTTTAAACCTATCAGCCTTTTGAGGTGTGATGAGGCGGCATAATCTTGCATGGGCTCTTCATGTATATGTATATGTATATGTACATATGTTGATCTAATCAAGGGTCCAACACAAAGCCTGCTCCTCCTCGGCAGCTCAAACTTTCAAGCATTCCAATTTCTGGGGCTCAGTGGGGAAGGTGGGAAAATTATGTAGCGAGTATATTGCCTTATTCTCTACTGAGTACCAGTATACGTAAGTTCACTGCGCACATCGTCTCGTAGCAAGACGCCTTCTTAGAAAGTGAAAGAACTGGACTAGCGGTTGTTGAAGCTTTGCAGATCGCAAGCTTCTCGATCTTTACTAGGTTGGTGTTCGTGTTCAGGAACCATATTCAGTACTATGTATAACCATGATGGTAACTGAATTTAAGTTCCTTAACAGCAACCCAACTTATGGCACTGTGGAAGGTTGCCGGGACTCTTGAGCTGAACGTGTTCAATCTTATCTTATCTTTTATGGCAACCTCACGGATGGATCGTAAAGATTTGCAAGTACTCTGTAAAATTGTCAGGTCCATTTATGGGCATCCCAAAAAGTCAGAACACAACGCTGTCATAGCCTAGAAAGGCAGAGAACTTTCACTTCTCTAGGGTCGGTTTGGCGTCCCCATAAAAATACAAATGTGGCTTTGTAAGGATGATATAGAGATAAAAACACATAGGTTCAAACCTACCTGCGTTCAGGCTTACAGACAGCCGTATGTCTTGTCGCCCTTTCAGCGTGAACCCTAGACCCTAAAGTAAGTTTCAAAGTCTGATGACCGTCAGAAGTGCAAAGCCTAGGCTTGCTAGTTGTCTGAGTTGCTGTTATGGAACTCACCCAGGGACTCATATGTAGTTCCTTTTGGGGTTTGTTATGGTCTTTTGGTAAAAAGGGATTCTAGTATTACTACCCAAAAGGAACCACGTTGCCATAATATGGGTATGTGCTACATAATGGGGTCTTCCTGCCTTTAGTCACTTAGCTTAGGTACCTTAACGGCAACTCAATATGCTGGAGCTGAATTGGAGCCACGTCCATGCTGCCGGCTGCCCAGTCTTTGGCAGTCTATACCCGAAACCCTAAACCCTCGCAGTGGACACTTCTAGCCATCTCTCACCATGAAAGCTTCAACCAAGCTGCACCTAAAGCCCTGAAACCACATGTATATAATATCTATACATGTATTAGTGTTTTGATAGACAAGACCATGAAGCTCTCGCCTGGCGTCGTGAGTTCCTTCACAGAAACATGCCTAGTCCTTTCAAACCTGCCCATCAGCGATACGCCCCAGATAACCGACACGGACCGTCAAGCTTCAGGTATCTTTGTCTTTGGAGGTCACTAAGACCAGCACAAACCGGGCTGAAAGCCTTGCGTGATCAACAGCACAGCCTGCTCGGAAACTTGCAGGAGTCGTTGGTTCAGGGTTGAGGCTTCGAGTTCAGGATTCAGGCATGAAGGGCAATAGATCTAATTGTTCAGATTTTCAACGAAAGCTAGGTACACTGAAGCTCTGCCTTTGAGTGTGGATCCTCTAGCGGATCAGCAAAATTCTGCGACAGCCTCAAGCAATGAGCATGGTGTCTGGTTGTCGATGCTTGGTCAGCCATGCTAGCACAGCCACTCACATCCACATTGCAACCTACCCTAATATATGAGCCCAATATAACCCTAACCCCTAAACCCTAAATTGTAGTTTCCATTTTCTTTTCCATTTTCCCAATATCTCCCCAATATATATCCCAGTTAACCCCAATCGCTTGGTGAAAGAACGCTCCAGAACAGGAAAGCCTCAAGTTGGCCGCAAGATCATTCCCAGAGGGGCCATGTACCCAACAATTTGGGGTAAGTACCAGGACCCTCCTTGTACCCTTTATTGGGGATATATGGTCCCTAATAGTGGTTACTTAGGCCCTAATAGAGGGTAGGAGGAGGGTCTAGGTATATGATTATTAGGTACTTGGACCCTCAGGGATTACTGTTCAGGGAAGCTGTGCCATTCCCTGGAGCCCCCAGTTCCCTGCGTAAGAGGTTACTGGGCTATGTAACTAAGAGATATATAGAATCTATAGAACCCAGAACCCATAATGAGCAACTGAGCCCTAGAGATTGGCATCATCTCTGTTCCAAGCCTCGTTCCTTGCATCACGTCGCTCTTGGCGAAGTTTTGCCCCCACGGATATCATGCTATGTCAAAGCCGGCATGCACTTGGTCGATCGTGACTGTCAGGAACACCGAGGCCCGTGTATTGACAGATACAACGCGCAGTTCGGTAGCGCCTGCGTCACTCGCCACTCAAGCTGATGTGAGCAGCGCGCACACACCTGGCAGGAATGGGAACACCATCCTAATCTATAGTCTAAACTCCTAGTAACCCCCTTAATAATGAACCGTATACTAGGCCCCTATATAATCCCTATATAACCCCCTTCAAGGACTTTAGACTATAGTGTATTATGATCAACATGCACTACATGACTGAGGAATTACTAAGGTGACCAGAGTAGCAGTCTCGGCCGTCTTCGTGAGCTTACTGGGTTGCTGTTAAGAAACCTAATCTAAGCCCACATGTTACATAAAAGGGTTTCCTTCTTGTGGTGTTTTGTAAGCAAGTTCCTTAACAGCAGCCCAGCTTACCATGGTCTTCGTCATAAGCAATCGTCTGAGCTGCCTCGGCATCGTCGGAGCTCCTCTTGGACAAGCCAGCTCCTGCAGGTTTCAGGACAGTTCCTTCCCAGCAAACGTGACCCGTACACAAAGACAGCATCTCAGTGACAGTTTAACAAGCGCATATCTTGTGATTCAGGGCAAAGGTGGGTATGAATCAGATATCATGGAGGCCTAGAGAAATCCTACAATGGTGGGTTAATCCCTGGAAGCCAACATAACCCACACTACAAATAGCTCAACCTACCCTCACGGGTTTCACTGCACACTTCGAAGGAGTCGCCTGTGGGACCAGCTGTAAAGCTTTTAGCTTAGGAACGGGCCCAAGCAAACATGCAAAGCAACGCCGCCTACCCTTTCCCAAGACCAAGAGTTGCAGGCATAGCTCTACATGAGGTTTCCCAAAATTAGGAGTACCTTTTTGGGGGTCCTTGTAGTAAAGACTGTAATTGTTTGAGGTCCATCTTGAGGTCCAATATTTAGGGAAGAACTACATGCACCATGATATGCACGGCAGTTGCATGCGAATCCAGCAGTGCCCTTATCGCGGCAGATTGACCACTGAAACGTAAACTTTGCTACTGTCAGACGCCTGTTGGAACATTCCACAATAACACCCGGGTCAGGTCATCTCATTACCCTAATCCTAACTCCAGAGGCCTGGGACTTATCCCCAAACTCCTTCCTGCAATTTAGGGTATGTAGGGTTTATAGGGTCTAGGGTCTATAGGGTTTAAGTTTTTATGGTGTAGGATCTATATGGGTTTAGGGTCTGTAGGGTTTGGGGCGTAGTGGGTTTAGGGTTTCTTGGGTTTTGGGTTCCATCACGTCCAACAATCTGCTGAGTCCCCGGCTTGGGCCCTGATGGTTGCAACACCTGAGATGCTTCTCGTGCCACTTAGATTGAATAATTAGGGTTCAGGGTTTATAGAGCTTAGTGTTTTGTGGGATTCATAGGGGCGCGCTCAACTCGAAATTGTGTTTTCCAGTGCTTAGGGAATTGGAATTCGAGGGACTTCAGTTCAATTACTGTTAATAAACTTGGGCGGTGCCAATTAAACAGAATTCAATTACCTAGACCTTCCATCTACCCTCTACATACGCTACATACCCACTCCTGGGGACGCTTTCCCCCTATTTAAGGCTACAAGGAGAGTCCTGGTAGGTAGAATTCAATTAAACCGACTTAACTTAAATAGACATGGAGTGTATTGAAGGGGAATAGATGGAATGTGTTTCGCGTTTTCAGATTCCATCCGCGTTCGGCCATCCAGGTTTAGGGCTGTAGGATTGAGGGATATCCCGGAAGATCCATGACTATTAATATACCCGCATTGGGTCTCCATGTCTATAAATAGTACCTACATTGAGCTATTTGGAGCCGCAGGCTTGAGGGTCCAGGCAAAATAAGTCTCAGTTTCGGGGTTCAGGGGTTGAGGATGACATGCTCCAGGGTTTGATTGTTAGTAAAGGCCGCTCTAAGGTATGTGCAGGAGATCTCGCAACAAGTTCGACTAAGCTTCTCCTTTCCGAAGCACGCATTTCATAGTTTGGGTTAGGAAAGCAACCTGCATGCGCTCTTGTATAGGATGCTCGTGGTAAGTGCCCTTCAGGAGATCTGGCTCTTAATGCAGCCACCTCGTCATGCCTGATGACATTGCTACTGAAACCCTAAACCCTAAACCCTGGATGGCCATAAATGTTATCGCTCCGTCCAAAGACCCACGGCTTCCTAGCATGGATTCCTGACATTCCTTGGTTGCTCTTAAGGAACTTGGATGAGTTACCATAATGGGTATATTAGGTTTCCCCAATATAGTACGTAACTTAACCTAAGTTCCTGGATAGCAGCCCAATTATAACTGACATGCTCAAACAGGTACAACCCACAAAAGGAATGCTCCTTTGAAAAAGACAATCATACAAGCATGGCTTTGAGAATTCCGGGAGGGCCCTCTCTGTACTGTTCGTATGCCCACCCAATTACCCACTGCCTCCCTGATACCCTACACCCTGAACCTTAACCCCTACACCCCCAAATCCCCAAACCCTCAATCCGAAAACCTGAACCCTAAGCCCTAAACCCTAAACCCCAAATCCCTACACCCCTCAACCCTGACCCCTTAAACCCCAAACCCCAAATCCCTACACCCTAAACCCCCTCTGAAGGGACCATGAAAGCCTACCCACGGAACCTCGGAGCGTAGATCAACGTTCGCTCCAGGAGGTACTTGCCAACCTCTGAAGCTTCTTACTTTACATTCCCTATATAACCCCAATATATACCCCATAATAGGGAAACCCATAATGGGGTTTAGGGTTTAGGGTTTAAGGGTTTTAGGGGTTTAGGGTTTAGGATTGCCAACCTGTGAAGTTTCCCTAATCCCCCGAGGGTCCATGTACCCCCAATGATTAGGTCCCTTTTAAAGGGGGATATGTAGGGCTATATAGGGGTATATAGGGTTTAGGGATTTAGCATGTATACCCAATATTTAGGTACTTGGGGTTTTGGGTAATAGTAATTATAGTACAGGTTTTGGGTAAGCATATGATTATTAGGGTTTAGGGTTTAGGGTACCCTATTATAATATGGCAATTTCCATTTTCTTTTCCATTATCCTATTATAACCTCTATATGCCAACCTGTTGTCTTCTTGGCGTATGATGGTGGCCAGTGGGAATAAGGTTTCGGGTTTAGGGCGTGGGCAGAATGAACGAACGTAGAAATTTCTACTGGGGACTAAGGGCCACTATAGAGGTCCATGCCTTCGTTCCCTACCCACTGGTAAGTTGGAGCTAACCTAGAGAATCAGATCATGCACCAATGAGTAGCGCTTTTTTTGGTGGTTGAACCTAGTAAGATAATATTCCTTATACAAAATACTATACGCTAAAAGGAGGATATAATCTTACTCTATAATGGGTACCATAGTATCCCCGAATGAAACACTACTCAAATGTATCTTTTTGAACCTTTCACCGGTCCTCTGCTCGGTTCAGCTGAAGGTGTTTTGCTACTTGTACATTGAGCCCTCATTTGGGGGTTTCCCAAAATTAGGAGTACCATTTTAGGGGTCCCAATAATAGGGACTATAGTATTTTGGGGTCTATATTGGGGTCCCCTTATTCTGGGAAACTATATTCCCTAGTTTCCATTTCATTTTCCATTTTCTTTTCCATTTGATTCTCCATTATAGTAGTTTCCATTTGATTTTCCATTATCCCAATATTTTGAGGACCTATATCCTAACTGCCATTTGGAGGCCTCCAGCTGACCACGATGTGAAAGCGTCGCACAAAGCATCGCCAAAAGCTCTGTCACGTGCTATCTGCACCCAGCTCTGGAGTTGAAACGAGGACATGTTACTTGTAGTAAGTTGCTCTTAACACGGTGTTATAGCGGTGATGCACTTTAAACAACGGCAAGTTGTACGGTGGAGCCACCACGCTCATCACAAATACCTTTACAAGATTTACAGTGACATAGATAGTACTTAAGCGCCCTTTTCAAACCCGGATCAGGATCACACTGAATGGAATGGGCGGGGCCTGGTGCTGAAAACGATATATGGGAATGTCATCCGGCTGAGGCATTGCCTGGTGAATGATTCTGACAGTCCCAACGTCGCAGTTCCGGTACTCGGCCACAATGCGCTTGAGGTCTCCGGTGGTTTCTGCTCTCTGCATCTGCAAGCGAAACATGCTCACGCCAGCCAGAGTAAAGACTTCCACAGTCACAAGGTGACCCTCAAACAAGATCCCAACATCTGCCCGAAAGTTTGCAGGCTTCATAACAAAGCACGTCTCCGTAGCAAGAATAGTGAGTAAAGGGATGACAATAGGACCTGGCACCGGCTTCTGCGCTTCAAAACTTGTAGCCAGCACAACAAAAATGGCCAAAAGCGGCTGCGCAGTGCAAGCGGCGGCTCACGTCGGCTCTCCACCCCAGAAGAGAAGCCACTGCGAAAAGCATATACATTAGGAGGACCCCCCACCCTGTAATAGTGGTAAAATGGGACTAGAAGAGGACCCTAATATATTTACGACTATCCCTTATAGTCACTATTACTGGGTGGGGGGTCCACCTAACATATACACCACCATTGCACCTTGCGCGAAACTAGCCCATCCCTCATCATACTGTTCGCAAGTCGGTTCGGATTCGGGATATTTCGGCGGGACACCTTCGCCGGGAAAACATCCATAAGCAGCCGACAAAACGCCGACAAGATACACGAAAGGGCCGAGAGGACCCATAAGGTTTATCAGCGTGTGCTCCAGGACTGCCCCGGCCGCCAAGCCCGTACCGCCTACCCCAAAACTACATGCAGCTTGCGTCCAGCGTGCAATCGTTGCCGACCAACTGTTTGCCTCTTGCTTCTGTGCCTCGAAAAACTTCTCCTTTTTCTTTTAATATTCCTTGTGTGCCGTAACGTACTTTTCGTGCTCTTCGCACTGGAGGTCCCGTGCTGCGTTGAAGCACCAAGCTGCCAAGCAAAGATTTACAACGAGCAGCGCAAGACTCACACTACGTTGCTGAGGCCGAGGCATCGACTCTAATTACACACTTTGACAGGAAAAGGCCGTGGGGACGCGTCACTAAGTCTGGTCGAGCACGCATAGCGCAAGTGACTCTGATACGCGTGCCTTCAGCGCTCACACCTGGCAACTGGTCTCGTGCCAGCGTTTTCCAACCACGAGGCGCGCTCTTGCTAGCATGATCCGAATCGCGGCATGCTCAGGTATGTGACTTTTCCCTATCATTGGGCCAAGGATCTCATTAAGTTTCCGGAGGTCATATGGACGGACATCTTCATGGTATACCTCTTGGACTCCTTGTGGTTCCGGCTTCTTGCTTTGATTTATGCACAGAAGCCCAAACCGTAACGGGGTCCAGCGCTTCGGGCTTTTCTTCGCAAGTTGATTAATGCAAGGGCGCCCCTCTACCGCAGGACTCTAGGATGCCAAGGGCTCTTCACTGTAGAGTAAGCACCGTAGCCCCCTTAGACCGAAAACACAAATATGTTTTCTCCAGTCTTAGGGTCATACCATGATAAACGAACATGCAAAAGAATTCCTAGGGAGACTACAGAACAAAGCCATCGGCTTTGGGGGAAGTCGCGCATCTGTCACTTCTGCCGATCCCGGGTGATCCGCCGAGGTCCCTGAACCCGGAACACCTAAACTACACCCCTTGCCTTAAACGAAAGAAAAACCTGAAACTCTAAACCCTGAAAACCCCAAACGCAATTAAAAAAGATCTTACATCTTCAACCTCATAATTGACAAGGTATCCTGCCTTGAAGCGGTTGAGTGGCTCCGTGGCATCCAGGTACTTCTTCGCCAAGTGCAAGCTGCCCAGGTTTAAGTTTACGGTTCAGGGTTTAGGAACCCTAAACCCCCCTCGCAAGCTTTTGGGTCTTGAGATCCGTGAATGCAGCAAAAAACTGAGAAAAACAAAGCTAGAGTTGGGCGAGAGGCAAACGACATAAAGGTGCTCCCATATTGCAAGTGCTCTTGTGCGTGTCCCTACAGTTCCTGTTGCAGCATTCCCTTGAATGCTGATTCCAAAGAGGGAATCCAAGAGGAAGTTCATAGAAGCGACTACGAAGCCATGGTGGCACCCTGCTCCGGCGATCCGCAAAAACGCGACTAGTCTGTAGTAGCCTTTGATAGTCTTTAGGGCATAGTATTTAGGGTGTATCATGGGTTCAACTAGTACTCCCCTCTATACTACCCCCCCTAGGGTACCCCCTTTATTAAGGTTAATCAGGGATAGTTAGGCCTAGTTAAGGTTAATTAAGGGGGGAACCTAGGGGGGCTACTATAGAGGGGGTTACTACCGGAACCCATGAGTGTAGGGTCGAGCAGGCTGGAGGAGCCTGCATCGGGCGCAAGCCACGTCGCCTGGGCGGGAGAGTGTCTCGCAACCATACACTACGGGTCCAAGTACCCAATAATTAGGTACCTGGGTTTTTGTTAAAAGAAATTCTAGTACAACTTTTGGGTAAGTATATTTTTAGGTACTTGGACCCTTAGGGATAGCTTGTAAGAAGCACGCCAACTGGCACTGATGACTGCGAAAGCAGCAGCAACAACTGTTTGCCTCTGTGTTTCTGGGCTGAGACTATGTTGCCGTTTGTTGTGAATAAAGTGCGCACCAGACTTTACAGCCTTATCAACCGAAATACCAGGGAATTTTGCGCCATTGCTATGCGTTCTCACCCATGGAGTCGTGCTTTCAGGCTGGTTGACGCGCAGCACATCACTTACTGGGGGTGGGTATGGAATCCGGGAATATAGCCTCTACATACTATATTCCCTTGCTCCCTACTAACCCTGGAACTAAATCTTAAACCCTTGTGGTTTCCATTTTCCTTGCCATTATCCTAATGTAACCGCAGATTATACGCCAATATTCCCTGATTCCCTACTAACCCTCAGTAAGCCCAGCAGGAAAAACCACAACTGATGGTAAGAACGAGGCTTCCTAACTGGCTAACAACCACAACCACCATTGCTGCTATTTGGGTGTCCGCATAATAATGAGGACTGTAATCTGCTGGGGTTTACTTAGGGAAACTACCATTTGTCTAGGTACGGGTTCTACGCGTGACTCGGGTGCTAGTCGAAAATATGCAGCCGATCACCCTCTTCGGTAACGTTTGAAATTACGGCCTACTTGTTGGCCTAGCTTCCGCTAAGATCCTGCCCAAGAAAACAAATCCCAAAGAAGAACCTCCACATTGTCAATTTTGACACGCTGCCTTTTGCAGCCTGATACTTTACTCGTCAATGCCAAGAAGTACAGGGGAATTCAACTCCGATGCGGCCACGTGACACACGGAATACGCTCCGGTTGCAAAGTCGGCTGAATATGGCGAACCTGTGCTGTTGTGTTGTGTTGGGTTGTGTTCATTGGAAACTGAAAAACTGCTGAAATCTTCGAAGTTGCTCTTAGCTGATGAGCTTTATTTTTACGAACCTAAGAGGATTGCGGAGCTGCCGCAAGTGATGCAGACCTACAAGGCGTCTCTTTCAACAATGGCTGCCAACCTTGCAATTCGCAAGCTCATGAGTCTGAATAGTAAGAAGCATCCTTTTCAGTCTTCGCTAATCCTCTTCCTAGTCATCATCGCTGCCCTTGCTAGTGCTGCCAAGATGTCGATTCAAAGCTAGGTTTACGAGGCAGCAGGGGTAGAAATGAGTACCGCAATGTGTTTCTTTGTTCAGACGCATTGAAGCTTACCAGGAAATGCTGAGACGGCCAAGGGGATACCCGCACAAGCTCCTTGAGCCTTAAAGCCTTGAGCTCGTTTAGAAAAAACACATTGCACTTTGGACATCTTTCGGTTTGGCCCCTCATTGTTGAGGCTGCCCATTCCACAAAATGCCAGGACAACAAAACAACTTGCAACAAATGCTGCCGACATTGCTGTTGTTGGTGGTTTGTTTCTCCACTCACAAAAATATCATCATCATGATTTGTGCTGCGTTGGTAACGTCATTACGTCATTGGTGCTTCAGAGTCCCGTAACATCAACATTGATGTTCATGGTTGAGACGACTGACTCTGAATCCTGGTGTCCCATCATGCAGCCCTCACTTTTCCTGAGCTCGTTGGTGGTTACTTGGTCGGGAATAAGGCAATAAAATGCCTCCAGAATCCCTGCATAATATGTTCAGTAAATAAGTTCCGCTTAATGCGGGACAATGCTTGGGCCCCTGGCGCACAAGCCGTGTGTTGTGGAGAGTCTCTACGAGGAGAGCGGGACCGCGAGCACCTCAGGAACTATTTTTTCGCTTGCAAACCCTATAGTCCTTCTTGAGAAGATAGATTATGGAATCCTCCCAATATCAGAATAAGATCCCCATATGCCATATACCCCATATTCTATATCTACTCAAGGGGGACTATAGGCTGTAGGATCGGTTCGTAAGGCGCTGGAGACTCGGGATTCTCTCCATGAACTCGTGCGATGCTTGAAGTGGCTACAGTTCCCCTAGGGCTCCATGTCTATAAATAGTACCTACATTGGGCCCCAAAGTCTATAAATATGACCTACATTGGGCTATTTGGAGCCTTAGGGTTCAGGCTCCCTGAACTTCAAGAATACCAGTCTTGCGGGGGATGGAAGAAGAAACAAATCTTGAAGCAAAGCTGTAGAATTCTACAAGCCCCGAGATCACACCATACGAAGAGAAACCTTTCTACCCCCAATTAGGCTGATGAAGAACCGATCTAGTCAGAGGGAGGTTAAACTCGGAGCGTCGTGTGCATCTCAGCACGGGAGAAAACTTCAACATGTGGGTGGTTGTCAAAATTATGGTCCCTGTTTGGATCCCTATTATAATACGGCAATTAATATTTAGGGGACACCAAAAAGGGACCATAATTTTGACAACCACCCATGTGCATTTTTTCCAGGCGCGACTGACCCTGGGAGGCTTGGATTAATCTCGCACCTGCAAGGCCACTTCTTTGAAGCGGTGCAGGTACTGATCCCCCCCAAAAGCACCGAAGCAAAGATCTGGACAGGGACATGCCGAACAAACAAAGGTATGGACATCCTTCAAGAAACGCTGCTTAGGTGCTTTGGTGGGGCTAGAATGAACCTTCTCCAAGAGCACATTTGGTAGCTTCAGACTTCCATGGCAAGTTATGAAGAGATGGAAACACCCCCCCCCCCAACATGGCAAACTGGCAAACCCGCCTACACTCAAGATCAGGAAGATGCGCTACAATTGGCTACAATGATAACAAAAAGTCAAAACCATCAAGAGGATTCGAGGAAATGGTCGGTGGTACCAACAGCGACTGGAGCACAAAACTGCGTTGAACAAACGCGCATGCCATAGCGTCAAAGAACAACAGCAAAGCATGCCTTGGCAATGCCAAGTAAAGCACAGCGCGTGATCAGGTGATCACAAGAATCGTGGATGACGCATGGCAACAATGATGGGCGCCAGATATTACATAGCAGCAGCCATGCTTTCGGAAGATCACCATGCTTCAAAACAAGTCATCGGACTGCCTGTTGGGACCTGCCTTAGGATTCTTATCTCAATTGAGACCTGTAACCCATCAAATGAGGCCAAAGCCGGCATACAATTCTACAAGAAGACTATGGGAGAATTCTTGCGTCGGGTTTAGGGCTCAATTAAGGCCATCTTGAAGCCTGACAACCTCACACCAGCTTGGGAAGAATGAATCTGCACCTCATGCCTCGTGGAGAAGCAAAACCGTTGGGCAGGTGAGTCTACGCAGAGAGGTGGGTGCCTTCTTAACCCCAAACCCTAGGCCCTAAATCCTAAACCCTAAATCTTGTCATCTACCCAAACTCTAGATGAGCCATAGTCTAAACTCCTAGTATCCCCCTTAATATCCCCTATAGTAGTTCCCTATATAATCCCCCATATAAACCTTTTTTAAGGAGTTTAGACTATGGCTCAGATGAAACTCTGCCATATTTGGTATAGTCCTTATTACAAGGGCCCCCAAACAGGTACCCCTAATTTTGCGAAACCCTAAACCCTAAACCCTATATATCCCCTACATAACCCCCTACAACCCCTTTGGGAGCTCCCCAAATGGTACCCCTAATTTTGGCAAAGTTAGTTCCATGAGGAGCTCGTAAGCCTGCATCTGATACCCGCGCGCCAAACACCCCACTCCTCCGAGCACCTGAAGAAGTGCCTAGGCAGCGCAGCTCTTACACGGGTCTATAGTTCCCCTATTAGTAGATAGAATATGGGGTATGTTGGGATCTTATTATAATATACCGAAGGCCATATTCTATCTACTGAAGGGGACTATAACCTTATCATCCCCAGCGATTGTGGGCCAAGACCAATTCCCGCCTCTCTGCGCAAGCTCTCCGTTCTCCGATCATGTGTTGCAGCACTTGGTGCGCAAGCACAATGCTACTGAAGGCTTTGGGAACATGTACTTCGCACAGATAACTAGCTTTCAGCATGGCACGATTATGCTCCACGCATACATCTAAATGGGTTTTGGGTTTTGGGTTTAGGGGCAAAGGGCTTAAGGGTTTATTCTAAATGCTGCCTTCCTGGTTGTTCTTGAGCCCTCGGTGCACAAAGTGCAGCTTGGAATGCCCGTCCTCAAGCCGTAAATAAGAAAACAATCTCGCACAAGATGGAAAAACAACTTGAATTAACAACGTGCATAGCTATAAGATCGGTGGTTCCTTAGTTCTTAGCGCTGCGGTTCTGAAGGTTTTTCGATTTCCGAGTACAGCCCAACTTTCCTCTTCTTCCTGGCTCACCTAGCGCGCCGCAGCAAAGGCACGATCACATTGAGCTATAATCTAATATCCTTAGAGGGGCCTTTCTTTTCCAGTAGCAATGCGTCATACCTTGGCATGTTTCAGATCGGGGGGTTATATACGGGATGATATGGGTGTTTCCCAAAATTAGGGGTACCTTGTTGGGGTCCCTGTAATAGGGATTACAGAGCTTTTTGGGTCTATACTTGCCTTCCCTGATTTTGGGAAACTACTATTAAGGAGGATATCCGAAATCTAGTGAAAAATCACATTGAGTCAGGGTTGCACGACCATTGCTTGCTTGATTTTTGGTGGCGGCTGCAACAGCCGCAAGCCCAAGCCTACCCCCAGGTCAATCCTACGTGACCGTACGTGACCTCTAGTCTAAAATCCCCAAAGCGGGGTGATATAGGAGATTCTAGAGGGGAACATTATAGGGGTTATAAAGGCAGATGCTAGCTGCTTAGACTATGGCTCACGTGGCGATTTCCAGGAATTAAAAACTGGGGGAACCCATTCGGTTTAGGGGTTCAGGTTATAGTCCTTATTTCAAGCACCCCTCCGGGAACCTTTTGCCTGCCAATCTGCCATGCTGAAGCTGCGAGGGTGGCTCTCCCCAGGCCTTCGCCCAAGGGCCGCTGAAAGTAGGCGAGTAGCTGTCGAATCAACCGGTCACCCCAAGTACAAGTAGCTTGCAGGTTTCTACGGATCAATTACTACTAGGATCTCCAGTAACTCCAGAGTAATAAAGGTTTACTCGGTTATACATCCTATTTGGGCGGGCGGGGTAGGTACTACTGAGCTGTGGGTACTCTGGGTTACAGGAAAGCCCATGGCTCATGCCTAATTGTAGCTGTATTCCCAGGGTTTGGGTTGAGGGTTTAGGGTTTGCCGTCCAGGCTTCAGGGCTATGTTTACTTTATCTTGGGATTTCATGCTGGTGCTGCAGGCTGCTTGCTTATGTTCTCAGTTACGAACCTATCATGAGATTGCCTTTGACAACTACCCTCTCAAGCTGAGAAGCTAATCGATCAGGTGCCGCAAGGTGGGACAGTCAATGGCTGCCAGACCCCAGCGGAAGCACGCTTTGCTGTGGGCTTTGCAGCGCCAACCCGATTTTGCCCCACCCTCAACAACAAAGGCTGGGTCGTCAAGTTAAAATGGGTGGTTGTCAAATTATGGGCCTCTTTGTGGATCCCTAGTATAATACGGCACCTAATATTTAGGAACCCAAAAAGGAACCATGATTTTGACAACCACCCACATAAATGAGGCAAAGCTGTCAGAACCGTGCCTGAGCTTCTTGCCCTTGATTCGACAACAAGTGTAACCCAAAGGGGCCCTAAACCCTAAACCCTAAACCCCTCAAACTCGTCGGGATGATTGTTCATCACCTGGACTCTGCATCTAATCAAGGCTACAATGTTCCCATCATACCATGAAATTCTATGGAATGGTAATGTCCATAAATAAGGGGACCCTCAATATAGAACCCAAAAGTAGTACAGTGCTTATTATGGGTACCCCCAAAACAATGACCCCTAATTTGATGGTAGTCCCCAAAGGACTTCTCTTTATCTCTATCTAGCAGCAAAGGCTTCGGAATGGTCCATCTCATGGACCCACATGGGTGGCTGTCAAAATTATGGTCCCTCTTTGGATGCCCTATTATACTACGGCACCTATGTTTTTTTTTGCACCTATGGTTTAGGGTTTAGGGGTACCCAAAAAAGGATCATAATTTTGACAACCACCCACATCTTCCTCCTAAGGCCATTCATGGAAAAGCAGCCCTTCAGGGCAGCCCGGCACAGGCATGTGCCAATGTCATGTTACAGGTCATGTTATAGTTTGTGCAGACAGTAAGGGGTGAACTCCCTGCTGAGTGATAACCACATTTTTGGGTCCGTGTCGTGTTGCAAATCCGAGTCTCCAGGACAAGTGCATGACCTCGACCTTTGGCACATGCCCCCCCCGTGAGCTAAGCTAACTCAATGCTCACAATTCCTTGAACTCCTTGGCACCCATGGACTTCAGTGCCTGCCACTCAGAGGTTGCTGGTCACAGTGTAACAGCACAAAAAACAATCTTTGCGAATGGAAAGATCGTTCAGTTGAGAGCCAACAGTCTCAAGTCTCAAGAGCCTGAGTATGGTATCCTCACGTGACAAAGCCTTTACAACACATGGCCATAAATACGAAACATGCTCTATGCGCATCCTCGCACTGGCACCTAACTCTATAGACGGCACGCGAACTCGGAGGACTCAATTTATACTAGCACTACTATTCTCAGAATTACCATGATTATTGTTACATATGACTACTACCAGTACTAGTTACCTACAAGTAGTAACTTGGCTATGAGCTTTCCACATCACTCGAACTCGAGCATCCGGAAGGGATCACAGAATAGGTGTTATATGTACACACATACATGGTTGACAATATCTATGCATATCTATAAGGGTTGTGTAGGGGTCAGGTGGAGATTATAATGATCCCCTGCTACGTCCCACCAGTTTACAAGACTACTAAGGAGCTCAAATTTCTCTGCTCAGGGTTTAGGGTTTAGGGTTAGTTGCATAGGATTTAGGGTTTAGGGTTGAGGGTTAGTTACATCACAGTCCATGGCAGTGACTTTCGATCGAAAAATCTCGCGACGCAGATCTGCAGAAGGCTACCATCCTATCCTAGACCCTCCCACTACCCTCTATTAGGGGCTAAGTTTCCACTATTAGGGACCATAACACCTCAATTAAGGGTACAAGGAGGGTCCTGGATGTTGTGGGAATGGAAGCGAGTTGAAGTCTTTGTGATTTTGTGTGCTTTCCCTCCGATAGGACTCGCCAGTCTCTGCCAAAAGACTGATGTTCAGCATAGATGTGGGTTTAAGGTTTAGGGTTTAGGGTTGGGTTTAGGGTTTAGGGTTTTTGGCGCTTGCGGCGCACAATAAGACACCAATAAGCTATTGATCTGCATCTACAGGGAGCACCCTCAACGAGGCACGTCTGACGATGCAACTTGGAATCTAATTTCGCTCCCCACTCCTCCTGACGCCAAGAAGCCTAAACCCTAGACACGCCATAACCCTCTGTAAGCCCGACACCCAAAAACCCTATCAACCCTAAACTCTGAAAACCCTGAAACCTGAATCGACAACCCTAAACCCTAACTCCTTGACCTTGAGCCCAAGGCAACAGCCTCAAGACAGGCTTTTGCTGAAGTTGCGGTAGGCTCATCCTGAATCAGCCGAGGCTCACTTACTGGAGGTTCCTGATGAAAAAACGAATGTGTCAAAGGGTCTGTAGGGTTTAGGGTTTTTAGGATTTAGGGAGGTTTTAGAGTTTTTAGGGTTTAGGGTTTTTAGGGTTTAGGACGGGAGTAGGGTAAGGAATCAGGGGAGTATAGAAGGGTCTATATAGGAATTCAACAGGCTTATATTCCCATAGTATTCTCTGGAATAACCCCCAGAGAGTTAGGATTTACAGCCCTGAAATCTCAATTGCCAAGTGCAGCATGTTGGACGCTGCTGAAGAATTCAGGGTAAAAGTTAACGACCCAGAGCCAAGGGTTTAAAGAATTCTGAGAGGTCTCACAACTTGCAGGACTTTGCTGGACCATGTCTATTTGAGTTGGAATCTAGGCTCATAGTATCCTCCAAGGAGTTCACACTATGGCGCATGTGGCTTTGACTTGCTCCGTAACAGCTGCTAACTAAGCTGAGTCCCCCAAGAGCTTAAACCTTAAATTTGTCTAGCGATCCTCAACATTAGACTGTTCGGACGAAGCAAGAAGACTGGGTTGCTGTTAGGGAAACTTAGTTCACGTTACTATTGGGAAACCTTATTATTTACTCTATATATATATACCCATCATGGTAATTTGAGTTAAGTTCCTTAACAGCAACCCAGAAGAGCGTGAGCAATGGTGACAGCCTCAGGTCCATAGACTGCTGAATCACCTTGGACACCTTGCCCTTAAGCTGGCTGGAATCCCGCAACTGCAATATTAAGGGTTTAGAGTTTTAGGGTTTAGGGTAGTCCAGACCGCCACACCACTGTCCCCAAACCTTGGAGATAAACCATCTCAGGGCCCATGCTGGGCCCCAAAGTGATTTCGCGAGATAATAATCTTAGGGTTGGGGCCCCGATGTATTGGAGCTTCTGGAGCGTCCTTGACGTGTTGAACCTTCAAAGGTGACAAGCCTAGCATCCAAAATTCTCAAGTCGGATTTCAAAGGCCGCGGCCGACGCTAGAAGGCCTTTGGCGACATCCAGGGGTGTTTCTCCACCTGCGATGAAAATTGAGATTAGTGCTCAGGGTTTAGGGGTTAGGTTGTAGGGATTAATTCAGGGGTGTTTCTCCACCTGCGGTCACTCTCGCGGCTTGATCGCTGTTGGGGAAGATGCTTGTAGATTTTCTGGGTTGCTGACAAGGAGTTTTAATCAAGTTACGATAACGAGGAATCCCTATTCTTTATTATGTGCCAACATGCGGTAGCTTAGTTTCAGTTCATTAAATCCCACTATTCACCGGTTTCCATTTCATTTTCAATTTTATGTTTCATTTGATTCTCCATTATAGGGGGGATACGGGGATACTATAGCTTGGTTTAACTTCCTTAACAGCAACCCAGTTGTGCATTTTCCTTTCCGAACTGACCCACTGGGAGCTGCCGCTCAAAGACATTCAACTGCAAAAATGGGAGTGGCAACATCCATCTTGTGTCGCATTCACGTGTTCATGACTCCCTTCGGGTATAGAGTCCCCCTTAAGTAGATAGAATATGGCTTCGTGTGTATTATAATAGGATCCCTATATACCCCATATTCTATCTATTTAAGGGGGAGTATAGGATTGTGGTCATCCCTGATATTTGAAAGCAAGAAACCCTAAGTCTGAACTACTGACGGCACGGAGAGACAAAGGAAAGGCAGACAGAAGGTGTGTGCGCATTGCAACATGGCTTTCTCAAAGACGTCTGAGCTGCAAGGCTTATGCAACGAAGTGGACAGTTCTACTACAAAAGCACCCTTCAACATGATTCCGTGGAAGCCTTAGCTCACGCGGATATCAAGGGTCGTGAGACACCCAGTAGACATGTCCCACTTGAGAGGTGCCAATACCAACTTTTCGTCTGCAAGCGGCTGGACGACTTGAAAATAACACACGGAAACGAAAAACACGCCTTCGTGGCTGACATCAGCGGATTCGAAACATCCATGCTGCTGAACAGTCTGAAAGTGCGCTAACACCAGACAGCAGCTCCAAGAAACATCCACTCGCAACCTGACACGTGCCCACGCACTGCAAACTTTCCGCATGTGAACCCCATGTCGTACAATTACTGTCACATCCAATTTTTCTATGAATTGGTTAAGCTACAGTCATTCCATGGCCTGACACAGCATTGATGTCGGCACGATGCTGGATAAGGGCTGTCACTGCGTCCACCTTTTTGACAGATACTGGTGGCTTGAGGGCCATTGGTAAAGGGGTGATCCCGAATTTCAAGAAAATGGTTCCCTACCTAAACTAAACCCTAAACCCTAAAAAAATAGCCTTTAACTTTAAGGTCAAGGACCGGACCAAGCCTTCGGGTGCAGTCTGACAGGCTATTTGGAAAGATGCTTGGGTAAATGAGCAGTTCCCCTATATGAGCCACTGTCTAAACTCCTAGTATCCCCCTTAGTAGCCCCTATAGTAGTCCCCTATATAAGCCCCCTTTAAGAGAGTGTAGACTATAGCTCATATAGAGGTACCCCAATCTAGACCCCAAAATACCATAGTCCTTATTAAGGGAAGCCCCAAAATGGTACCCCTAATTTTAAGGGAAACTCCCATATTGAGCCAGTTTAGGGTGCTCAGGATATCCAAGCGCAAAAGGGCAATTTTGGATCCAGGGAAAGGGCCCTACTTCTCACGAATGCACCTCAATAAACACCCAAAAACCTCTTTCATACAGAAACTGTGCCGTGGGCATCAGAGCATGTGGTGGCACTTCGGGACCCCTAGCTGCTACATCTTCCCCGCTAGATATTGAGAAAAGAGTAATTATAGAAATAGTTCGAAGAAGAGTAAGAAGAGACATAATAGTAACAATCATAAAAAACCCGGCATAATACGATCAACAGTAGTAAACACTAGTCACTAATTCTCATCTCTTGTGAACTCTGACCAGGGGCCATGCGGGCAGAGGTTTTACCAGACGGAGCTTCACAAATGCAGGGTCATGCTGGGGCATTACCCCTGCAATACAGGGGTAATATGGTGAAATATAGGGGTTATAGAGGGGCTATAATATGGGGCTATATAGGGGTAATGGAAAAGAAGATGGGCTACTGTTGAGGATCTTTATGCGTGGCTCAGGGTGTTCCTGCCTTGGGGCTTCGGGGTTTGTAACATGTGAGGCTGAGAAAAATGGTGGGGAGGTTCCTAAAATCAGGGGTACCTTTGTGGGGGTTCCCAGAATAAGGATTAGACAATTTTGGGATCTATATTAGAGTCCCCCCTATTTAGGGAAACTTCCAAATCAAGACAGCAGCTGCACAAGAAGCCAGCAAAGTCACAGACCGCCTTGAGGCATGCAAAAGAACTGCTGGGCTCTTGGCAGGCATGAACTTAACTCCTGCGAAAGAGAAGATGCAACTTGAATTAAGCTCCTTAATCCCCATGTTCTCCCCAGTTTCCGCTTCATTGTCCATTATCTTCTCCATTTCATTCTCCATTCTAGGGGGATACTATCCTTAAACCCTAAACCCTAAATAGTCCATCTTAGTCTGTTTTCCAGTATCCCTAAATAACCCCAATATAACCCTAATGATCTATTGGAGAAAGCAGTCATCCTTGCTCAGGCTGCCACGTTTGCGTTGTGCGCCGCCCAGGACAAAACCGTCGCCTGTCCGGGGCTTGCGAATATGGGCTCGAGGGCGTGAAATCGGGCAACTGCGATTGAGGGCTTAGTGGCACGGAAGTGTCTTAACATTTTTGCCCAGATTTCTATGTTATTGACCCACAGGAATTCACAGTAAAGTTCGTCACGGAAACAAATGCAGTGTCCTTGGCAGAATAGACGCGAATGGTCAGGTGCACTCGGCATACACCAAGTGACTAGCTAGGCCAAGCCATGCGCAGAGATTCAGCAGAATGCCATATCAAGTCATCGCATCCTCACAATATTGAACACTCACACTTTACACACTAGACTTGGAAAGCATTGAAGACCCTCAAAGCGAGCAGCTCTCTGGCTTGACAATCTACGGGGGAACCTAGTCTATGTAGGGAACAATAATCTACAGTCCTAGCTTCTCCTTTTACTAATTTAAGAACCCCTATAGTGGTCCCCTATATAAGCCCCTAATTATGTAACCCTCTTTAAGGAATTTAGCTTATGGCTCATTTGTTTGTGGGCAACCGTGTGGACAGTGTTGTCCTTCTGCTTACTGTCCTGTTGATGGGAACCTCCCCCACGCTCCGATGTGGCAATAACCGTCTTTGAGAGGAAGATGGCATGAGCTAAAGGTTCAGTACTGCCCCCCCCCTCAGTAACAGTTGGATAATGATTATACTATGGTTATATATAGCCCTTAAGAGGACCCCTAAACCCTAAACCCCTAAACCCTAAATCCTAAACCCTAAACCGTAAACCCCAAACCCTTAGCCCTTAATACGACCCCTAATATTGACTGTTACTGAGTGGGGGCAGTACCCAAGCTAAAGGCATAGACCGATCCATGTCTCTGCGGCGCTGCGCCTTGGCACCTAAACCCGGTTTAGGGTTTAGGGTTTAAAGTTTAGGGTTTAGGGTTTAGGGTGTCCAAAGCCCCATAATTATTTACATACCTTGAACCCCCAAGCCTAAATCCTAAAACCCATCAATGCGCACAGCCCTCAATGAAATCCCCAAATTCGATATATTCCCTTGTAAACCCAATCGTATAAACCCTTATTATCGTAACTTAGCTCCTTGACAGCACCCCAGTAAACCGGCTGCTGTTCAAAGCCATAAGCTCCGAATGCTTGACCCTGAAGCTGGAAAATCCCAAATCCTCAACCAAATCTGATCCTGACCCCTGCAGCCTATGCCCTACACCTCTTTTGCAAGCACATTTTGCAATAATAGCTCTTTTGTAATCCCATGCTTTCAACATGTATTTTGTACTCCCCGAATTTGAAGACCTTTTTGCAATCCCTAAACCCTAAACCCTCTAAACCCTAAACCCTAAACCCCCTAAACCCTAAACCCCATGTTAGTGCTCTCTGTGCTTGGGCCTGGTACTCTGGGTCCCGCTGATTTGGATTCGCACCTGCCTCCAGGAGGATCTCCAGAGCCTCAGCACGTTGGGTTTAGGGTTGAGGGTAAGTATGGTTTAGGGTTTAGGGTTCAGGGATTAGGGTTTAGGGTAGGGAAATGGCAGTATAGTAGTATATAGGTATTACATGAGATTGCATAGAGATACTAGGGTCTGTAATAGGAGTCATACGAATGGTTTTATATGAGTATATCATATTATATGTACTATCCACCTGTTCATGAGTGGGAGCAGTACCCAAGATCTAGGCGCTATGACTTGCTCAAGATGACGGGCCCCTTTTGCGAGGTCCTTATGCGTGGTGAGGAGGTTGATGTGTTTTTGGGGGGTATACATTATACATGGTAGTTTCCCAAAATAGGGGGACCCCAATATAGACCCCAAAATACTATAATGCTTATTATAGGGACCCCCAAAATGGTACCCCTAATTTTGGGAAACTCCCACATGGCCTGAAGATGTCGAGAAACCATGAAGCTGGGCCGCAAAGACGGCCCTGTATCGGCAAGACACAAAAGGGTCAATGCCATCGCAAGCATGCCGGCAACCTGTACCTCCAGACAATTGAAAACCTACTCTTCCACCCCCATCTCTGACTATTCACTCCAGGTCATGGTCTCAGACCCTGATGATCCTCATATGAGCCATTGTCTAAACTCCAAGTATCTCCCGTAGTAACCCCTGTAGGAATCCCCTATATAACCCTCCAGATAATCCTTTATATAAGCCCATGAGGAGTCTAGACTATAGCTCATATATGAGCCTCTGCGCTCCCACCCTCTCCAGTCCAAATGTTGCCCTGCCAGTGACACTTCCTCCCGACTCATGAAGCAAGCCCATGAAGGCTGCAAGCCATCTCTGCAATCTCTACAACACTCCTAAACCTGACGTCCAACTTACTGGGGGTTAGTAGGGAATGAGGGAATATATTCTATAAGGATTATCTTCCCTTATTAACCCTAAACCCTAAACCCTTATTCCCTACGAACCCCTAGTAAGCGAATCTGGGCCCCAGGTGCATCCACATGGTTATTGCCCGCCGCTGCCAGGAGCGCGGAAGCTCCAGTCCCGGAGTCAGGGTCGGCTCGGGCCTTTGAGGGCTTTGGGATTTAGGGTTTAGGNNTAGGGTTTGAGGTTTAGGGTTTCAAGTTTAGGGTTTGGGGTTTAGGGCTTAGGGTTTAGGGCTCAGGATTGAGACCTTGGACCAGCTTGAAAGGAAAGGCCTAAGTAGCCTGAAAGAGTGAGGATGAGATTTTTGGGGGAGCTTGTCTAGAATTGTTCCAGAGATCCTTTTTCCCAAACCTTAAATTCCGAAGGGTTTACTGAAAAGCCTGGCGGCCAGGCTTAACTCCTAGTATCCCCCTCTACACCCTATAAAACTCCCATATATAATCCCCTATTTAAGGAGTTTAGATCCTAAACTCTAAAGCCTAAATCCTAAAACCCTAATCCCCTATATAACACCCCGTTTCAAAGGAGTTTAAACTACTAGCTAACTTAAAAGCCTGAAGGCCTAGTGGAGTCCCGGAGGCCAGACCTTGCTCACCTGGACTGGAAACCGCGCAGTTCTGGCGCTGGCCGGTAAGCCAGAAATCGGAAATGCAAAAAACTAACCCTGAGCTGAAAGCCAGCCGCAAAAAAATGGAGGTTATCTAGGGTATGATTATAGAGCTTATTGTGGGCTAAACTCCTCAAAGGGGGTTATATAGGGGACTATTATAGGGGTTACTGAGTTGGATACTAGGAGTTTAGAGTTTAGACTACAAAGCTACAGCTTCTGCAACTCTAAAGACCAGGCCTGCAGAAGAAGCTGCAGGGTCTCACAGGCATGTTCGAAGTCGGTTTCCTGCACAAAGAGCTATAGTCCCCCTTAAGTAGATAGAATGTGGGGTATATGGGGATCCTAGTATATTTTAGAATATAGTCCCCCTTAAGTAGATGGAATATGGGTTACAGGGATGATGGAAAAGAAAGTGGAAGCTACTATTTAGGGCTTGGGGTCGAGGGTTTAGGGTATAGTCCCCCTTAAGTAGATAGAATATAGGTTATATGGGGATCCTGTTATAATATACCCGAAGCTATGTACTATCTACTTTAGAGGGACTATAATTTCAGCTCGCAGATTTGAAAGCAACAGAGGAATCGGAAAACTTGATCCTACTGCGCCCTTCGAAAGCGTGTCTCATGTTAGGCGTGCCGTGGACCCCAAGTTCTACAATGAACCTCGGCAAGGATGAATCTCCCATTTTCTGAAATTCCTGGTTGGATCCACCTTACTGGTTCTTAGTAGAGATTAAGGAATACGATCCCTATATAATACATTCCCGTATTCCCTACCAACCCTAGGCACTAAACCTAAATAGTATTTTCCATGTTCTTTTCCGTTCTCCCTAGATAGCCCTATATTGTACCCCTATCTTCCCTTATTCCCTAGTAACCCTAAACCCAAAACCCTGTACTCTATTCCTCTAGTCCCTACGAAGCCCCAGTATACCAACCCTCAGTAAGCAATCCCTGAATAGTAACTATAGCCTATGTACCTAAACCCTAAACCCTAAACCTTTCCCTTCTTCCCTAATGTAGACCCCTGATTAATCAACCCCCGCCTTTTAAGGGCCTCAATATTAGGATCCATATGATAATCCCTAAGCCCCAAACCCTAAATATCAGGATCCCTATTTTAATTCCCATTAAGAGGAGGAGGTTTATTGATTAGGGTCTACATTACTCAGAACCAGTGAGCCGCAACATCTGGACAGACTAGGCGTGCAAAACGCGCCTCACTCCGGTGCGCGGACGCCAAGGTCATGAATTGGACCTGCCGCGCTGCCAGTAGCCAAGGCATCGACTTTCACATAAGCTCGAGTTTGATGTTTATTTGCTTCTTTTCTAAACCTTTGTCTGGCGAGTGCAGTTGTTTGGGGACCAGCAAGGACTCAAGATGTTTAAGAGTTGTTGAGCAGCTTCAGGTTTAGGATCTCGTGGATTTTAGCATGATACTGCAGTGTTTAGGGAGGAAGGATTTTTAGGTTCGACCGACTAAGGGGTCTTCTGCCGCGATTTTGGTAAGGCCACAAAGGACTTCAGGCATATGTGTCTGGGCTTGTGCCCTGCAGTGGGCATGTATCTGCCGCGTTGCGGTACACCCTGAGAGCAAGAGGCTTCTCCAGTAACACCACTCCGTGAAAAACTTGGTTGCGCTTAACTGAAGTTATTATATATTATTCGTATATAGCATGTACTAGGGTTTGGTTATGATGATGGCTTGATTTAAGCTCCTTAGCAGCAACCCAGAAAAGTGGCCGCCGCTGCCTAAAACCTCACATCTGAGTTTTGGACCTCACAACATACACAGGAAGCTGCAATCTCGGGAAGAATGTGCGAAAAAAGGGTCCCCCACACGATCACGCGGTTTAGGGTTGATGGTTTTGGGGTTTAGGGTTGAGGGGTTTGGGGGCCCATGTTGTGCAAATTCTGTCAGACCCAGTGATCCCGCTAAAATGCCTGAACGCCCCCCATGTGTAGGGATCCAGAAGGCCTGCATGATCACTCATACCGTATGAACTGTGCCCGAGACTGGGTTGCTGTTCAGGAACTTGTATTAAGTAAGTATACTAAGGACATCCGAGTATGTCTAGCTACCCATAATATGCAAACTTAATTAGGCTACTTTGCTGTAAACCCTAAACCCACTCCGAACACCGCAAAGACTTGCACAAGCGACGGGTGTCTGCGTGCTCTGTATGTCGCCGTTGGGATCTGCTTTGGCCTCCGGAAATGACGGAAGAAAAGTCATGAAATTCATGGTCATAATAGTCATAGAAACAATCATACTAGCAAGCATCGTAAGAAACAGTATTAATAGTGCTACTGGCAAGAATTAGGGAGAATGGTAAGAAGAGTAATAATGGTTTTTAATCGTGTGAAATAACCAGGATCCTGTCGCGAAAATCGCGATCGTCTCAGCTCTGGGCCTCTTGTTTGAAGCTTTCGGGCTTCAGGGTTGGGCTTAAGGGTTTAAGGGTTTAGGGTTAAGGGGGTTAGGGTTTATGGTTTAAGGCCTAGGCCCAGGCTTGAGGGGTTTAGGGTTTAGGGTTGAGATCTCAAGCACGGATTTGGGGTGCACAGGTCTAACTGCACAGTATGATTTGATCATCACCGCCATGAGGTAAAACAAAAAAAACATCTATCGTACTTGACGGCCCTGAAGCTTGATGTCAGGAGTTCATTTGCTGTTCGTTCTTTTTGCAGACTGAGCCGGAAAATCCAACTGCCACAAGCTCTGCATTTTTCTTGATGCAAACTTGTCTTGGAGTTGCCCAGCTACAGTGCAAGCGTGCTTCATTTGCATGCGTACATTGCCTTATTTCAACTTCAAACTAGAACTATCCCTAAACCCTAAACCCTAAACGACGGCTCCTTCCTGGAGGCTTACGCAGTCATAAGATCTCCTTCTGTTAGGCGCTTCCTGTACGGACCTCCAGGGTGCAGGACTCATTCCTGAAAATTGTGGTGGTTAGTAGGGAATAACGGATTAGAATCCCCACATGATCCCTATATAATATGTTCGCTAAGTTACCTGTATGTTACCTCAGTATCGTCCATATATTCCCCGCTATATTACCATATTACCCCTATATATCTTTACTTCCAATTAAGCACGAGAAAGTTAACCCCAGGTAAGAAACCGGCCTGTGGCCACAGTCCTTAAAACCTCGACTCTACTAAGACCTGTAGCCCCTGAACCCTAAATCCCTAAATCCCTAACACCTAAACCCTAAATCCTCAAACCCTAATCCGAAAACCCTACACCCCAACCTCTAATCCCTG
This sequence comes from Symbiodinium pilosum, assembly GCA_905231905.1. Classification (NCBI taxonomy): domain Eukaryota; class Dinophyceae; order Suessiales; family Symbiodiniaceae; genus Symbiodinium; species Symbiodinium pilosum. The sequence continues at coordinate 45,532 of CAJNIZ010015025.1, forward strand.
AACCCTGTAATCCCTACACCCTTAACACCCCCCAACAAAGCCAATCCCAACGGCTCCGTTGACTGCCACGGCCTCCAAGAGCCTCTCCACGAGACCGTAATGTCCCGCCTGTCCGCAAAGCAGGGATACAGTCCCCCTTAAGTAGCTAGAATATAGGGTTTAGGGTTTAGGATTGAGGTCTCTTAAGAGGGACTATATTCATAAACCTTTAGAATGGGTTTAAGTTGGTTGGTCGGTTTAGGGTTCGGGGCTTAGATTTTAGGGCTTAGGGGTACTGGGAAGGAACCCAGAAACCATATACCCTAAACCCTATTTGGGGTTCAGAGTTCAGTACTGTTTTAATGTTAAACTTCGGGCGCCTTGTCAGAAGTGACGGAGTGACAAAGAAACTCGAAACTACTACCGAAGGCCATGGTGCTACGTCCTGTTGGGGTTCGGGTACATCATGTAGGCTTCAGGATGACTCCAAACCCTGAACTCTAAACCCTAAACTCTGAAGCCTAAGCCCTAAACTCCAAACCATAAACTCTAAACCCTAAACCTTACACCCTAAATCCTAAACTCTAAACCCTAAACCCTAAGATTTAGGGTTTCGGGCATTCTTCAGGCTTTGAGCCTGGGACTTGGAGGCATCCAGGTGCATCGCCAAACTAGCGTTACAGGGCGACAACGAGTGGCTTTCCATGAAGTCCGAGGTTGCGCTGGGCGGTTTAGGGTTTAGAGTTTAGGGGTGTAGGGCTTATAGGGTTTAGGGGTTTAGGGGCTTAGGATTTATGGGATTTTACCCTAAACCAGACATGCCGAACCCCTTGATCCTGACCGACGTTCACCTCATGTGCACAGCAAGTGAACCGTTCAAACTCTGCACACCTGGGGGTTTCCCAAAATTCGGGGTACCTTTTACGGGTCCCTCTCATAAGGACTGTAGTATATTGGCGTCTGTATTGGGGTCCCCCTTTTAGGGAAGCTACCGCTGTTTGTAAGGCAGCAAAGCAAAAAGGAACGTGTCAGAAATCCGAGATCTGCCTGGATACACATGAGCAGCGGCGTGCCGCCGTCCTTGCCCAGAAAAGGGTCTGGTGTTTGAATTTTCTAGTACCAAGCGAGGGGATTCCGTCTGCGATGAACATCCAGCCACTTTGACAAGTAGGAAAAGCACATGCCGCAGCCTATTACATGGCAAATAGCCAACGCATCTTTGGCTGTTTGAAGACGTCTAGGGGTTTTAAGTTGGCTTATAGCTTGATTCGGGTTGGGGGCTCAAGGCTTTGAAGCAACAGCGGCGAATCTTTTTTAGGCGCCATCTCAGGGCAAGAGGGGAAGAGCCCCTTGCTACATGGGTGGTTGTCAAAGTTATGGTCCCTTTTTGGGTACCCTAAATATTAGGTGCGTATTATAGTAGGGACCCAAAAAGGGACCATAATTTTGACAACCACTCACATGGGGAGAACGCATGCTGCAACCTTGCTGTGTGATACACAGAACGGTTCAGAGCTTGGATGCTGTGATACTGGCAGGCTCAGAAATCCCAAAATGCCAAAAGAATTCAAGGCTACGTCTATGATAAGGCAGGCGCAATACTTGCCCTGACTATTCAAGTAAAGCATCCCGAAATCGTTCAGGAAAAGCTTGCTTCGGGGTGTACATCAAAGGCCCTCTGCAGGTTGACTTCACATGGAGAACTATTCTTACGAAGACCGTCAGAAGTGGCAAGGCCAAGCGGAATCTCCGGACCACTGAAGTAAATTTCTTCTGCTGTCGGGTGAAATCGAACAGCTCGACTAGGCGGGTTCTCGAAGCAGCTGCGCTGATCTGCAAAAGGCTGCTGACTAAATCCAGTATTCCGATCACCTCCCAGAAGTTGAAACAGCTATCAAATGACGGTCTTGCGATATGGAAGGGCTCGCCGCGCCTGAGCAATGACAAACCTTACTAATCATCTCGAAGAAAATAACAACAATAATATCAATAATAGTCATTGATAGTAACCATAAAAGCAGGAAAACAACAATAATAACGTTTAACCGTAAGAGGAAGCTGTAAAGGCCTCCAGCAACGGCAGAGCTCAACCCGCAGCAAATCTTGTCTCATCTGAATGCAACAGTTTCAGGCCCCATAGCCCCAAACTTCCTCCACCTTTATAGCCACCTCTATAGTCCCCCTTACGTAGATAGAATATGGCTTTGGCAATATTATGATAAGATCCCGATGTACCCCATATTCTATTTGCTTAAGGGTGACTATGATCCTAAATGAACCTAGTTAGGCATGAAACTCCACTGAAACCCGTTTGCTCACGAAGTCCTTGCTTGCGGCATTGAGATTCGCTCCGCTTGAAAGCCTTGAAGCGATTGCAAAGTAACAATAATGTTCTTAATAGTAGGAATATAGTGATAGTACGTCTACTACGTAAGAGTAATATTGGAAGTCAAGCTCCCAGAAAAGGTGCCTGACATTGTAGTTTGTCAAACCATTCTTCGTCCCCTCTGTGAAAAAGTTTATCTTGCCCAAAACCCTGTTCAGCTTATTAGCCCGCTTAACTACTTTTCTGGCCTTCGATAAGGCTGAGATCTATGGTCCAGCATTCGTTCTGCGATGTGTCTAGATGGTTCGGCTGTCCGTATGGGGCTTTCATTTTTTGGAGAGGGTGCTGCCATAGCTGACTCTTACGAGTCAATGCAAGTTCAAAGCGCTGCTTCGTTTCGAAAATGCCGCAGCCGCGAATCTACAGCATATCATGACAGGAAGCCTTCCAGCCCAACAAAGACTGCATACAGCCCCATCCATCAGTGTGGCTTCAGCCCATTGAGTCTAGGGAGTCCAGGACTCAACAGAATCCCAACCCCACTCAGAACTAACAAGAGACCAATGGCGGTCATGCATCTTACAGGAAATGAGGTTAAGCCTGCTGTGCCCAAAGATACCCTAAGGGTCCAAGTATCCACCAATCATATACCTACCTCAAACTTGTGCTACAAGTACTATTACCGCCAACCCAAGTACCAAATCATCTGGCAACTTGGACCCTCTAGGATACTTCATGGACCGCTTCCCTACTCTAAACCCTAAACCCTAAGCCCTGAATATCCTGGCTTTGGATTGCTCTGAACACTTACAAAGTCAACCCAGACCCCCAAAAGGATCTAAAAACTAGATCTCCTAGAACCATACGGGGAATTACATAAGCTTTATATAGGGCTTATAATGGGTCTAAAAAGGGGATCTAATTTTTAGATCCTCCCAGGGGTCTGCGAAGCTTGGCAGGCTCTTGGAGCCCTTTGCAAACGATTAGCATATAACTGGGTTGCTGTTAAGGAACTTAAATTAATTTACCATAATGGGTATATATAGTAATTTATAGGGTCTCCCCAATATAGTAACTTAATTGAAGTTCCTTAACAGCAACCCAGATTACCATAGTGCTATATCACTTTACGACTATACTGCCATATGGGTATATTACAATACTATATCACTACATTACGAAATTACCCTTTTTCTAGAATGTACAGAATCCTTCTGAAACCAAAAGGGGGAAAACAGTCAAACGTCCCAAAGGCCAACCCAGCAAGGCAAGTGCTTTATCGAAGCCATGCCTTAGACTTCATCTAGCGAAAATCAAAAGGGAACTCCTATAATCGGGTTATATGGTAGTTTCCCTAGATAGTAGGACGCCCAGTAGAGACCCCCGAATAGGGACCCCCAGAAAGGTACCCTTAATTTTGCGAAACCCCATACGAGCCATAATCTAAACTCCTAGTATCCCCCTTAATAACCCCTATAGTACTCCCCTATTTAATCCCCTTATAAACCCCCTTGAAGGAGTTTAGACTACAGCTCATATAGGGCTTAGGGTTTAGGATATAGGGTTTAAGGTTTTGGGTTTTGGGTTTTGCCCTAAACCCTAAAGCCCTAAATCCTAAACCCTAAACCCTAAACCCTAAGCCCTAAACCCTAAGCCCTAGGGTTTAAGGTTTTGGGTTTAGGGTTTTAGGGTCATCCCCTGGGCCGCCCACAGCAGCTCGAGGACCTGTGGGCCACATTGGAAGGTTCAAAGCATGTGATCCGCAGTGTTTAGGGGTTTAGGGGCTTAGGGTTTAGGGGTTTAGGGGTTTAGGGGTTTAGGGGTTTAGGGTTTAGGGTTTAGGGGTTTAGAGGTTTAGGGTATTTAAGCTTCTGGTATCCTCCTTAGTCAGCGCTATAATAAAGGGGTTTGGGGTTCAAGGTTTAGGGTTTAGGGTTTTAACTCCTAGTACCCCTGTGAAGGCCCCATAATACTCCCTTACAGAATCCCCTATATGACCCCCTTAAGGAGTTTGGACTTTCGCTCATGTAATCCGGGCTACAAAGCCTTCCAAGCAAACAAAAATGAAAGGCCACCCTACGTTGGCACATGCCGAGCAAGTTGTCTCACATGACACTCACCTGGCCTTTGGTTAGACAGGAATGAAGGAACGGCTCCTTATAGTAGTCCCTATATGACCCAATATAGTAGTTTCCATTCTAACCCTAAAGCCTAAATCCCTATACCCTATATAACCCCTACAATCCCTGTTGTTTCAATTTTTTTTTGCATTCCTTGATGTCATTCTCAGCTAACCAAAGGCCAGTCATTTGGTTCAGCCTTCCCTTACTTAGGAGGCATCAAGATGTAAAAGTTGCAAAAGGTGAGGGGCTTTCTGATAAGCCATGGATTTCGCGCATAGGATTTAGGGTTAGGGTTTAGGGTTCAGGGTTTCGGGTCTGGGCTTCAGGGTTCACATTGGAGCGGCCGTCCTGTGCTGATTTTGATAATGACAAGACCAACTGTGTACGTTGCAACGCAAAAGTTCCACAGCCATGCCATGATATTCAATATTAGGGGCGGTGGGGGCTTGAGTATTAGGGGGACGGAAACCCTAAACCCCAAAAACCTGAACCCTAAACCCTAAACTCTGAAGAGTAGCTTCCGTATTCTTTTCCATTAGAGTCCCCCTGAAGTAGATAGAATATGGAGTATATGGGGATCTTATTATAATATGCAAAACACTCCCGTCCTTGACCCTCAACCTGGGAATAAGGCACAGCCTTCAAGTTGGTTTTACTTGCAGTGCTCCTTTTGATCCATGAGCCCTCAAGCCTAAACCCTCACCCCAAACACTAAACCCTAAACCCTAAACCCTCACCCCAAACAGTATACCCTCAAAGGTTGTCATCAATGGCCTCCCGATGGTTTCCCACAATGGCAGCGCAAGCAGGGCTGACACCTCAGGAAATCTCAGAAATGAGTTTAGGGTTTAGGGTATGGATTGCCGTTGAGTCCAGAACTAGACCCCTGAACAGCTCTGCTAACCAGATTCGGGCGAAAGCGACGCACGTTACGTAACCACAAATTTCCCAGACCAAAACACTGTGGATGTGATGCGGCGAAACTATCATCAAAGAACCCTACACACGAAACCCTGCAGCGGCGTCCAGAGCTAGGTTTCCACTGCTCACCCACAACCCAGGCCTACACAAATTTCACGAAAGCGCGCAGAAGCCCTGTATATCCCTGTAAAAACACAATATATCCCTATGTGATCCGTATGCATCCCTACATAATCATCGACCGACTCGGCCAAACCACAGACCCATGACTGCGTTGCTCTTAAGAGATTAGTACTTAAGCTCCTATCTTGGGAAGCCCTACTAGTATCTACTATATATATACCCATTCTGGTAACTTGATTTAAGCAATCCAGATAAATCCACAGCTTAGGCAGAAGCCATCTGTGGACTTGGCAAGGTTTGGATCCTGGCAGCAGAATTTTGATTTGAGATTCAGATCCAAATGCCCAAGGCTTAAGGCTTTGGACCTACTGAGTTTTGGGTTTAAGGTTCAGGGTTGGAACCCCAAGGCTCTTGGGGCTTAAGGTTTAGGGTTGAAGGTTGTAAGATGGGCCTGAGACGTGAGGTCCAAGATTGCCAACACGTGAGCGATTCAGCATCTGCATCTAAAAGGCAACGCATTGAGAAAAAGTGCCGTCTCTGTCGTAAGGGGGGCTTCCCAAAGTTAGGGGTACCTTTTCGGGGGGGTCTCTATAATAAAGACTGAAAGCTTTGGGTTTAGATTGGGGTCCCCCTATTTGAGAACCTATCATAACGGCCGGGTTGAAGTTGTTGGGAGTCGTTGGGCGAGTAGGGTTGGCCCCGGTCCAAAATGGGAATCCGATGCTCTGACTCCAAAAAGGTGAGCAAAACCTGGCAACCCGTCTCAGGGTTAAGGGTTTAGGGTTTGGGTTTTAAGGTCCAGGGTTTAGGGTTAAGGGTGTAGGGTTAAGGGTTTAGGGTTAATCCAGTGGCAAAAGAGCAAGATGGCTCGTAAAGCGGGAGAATCGCTGCAGCGCCGCGTTGCTCTCGGCCCTTTGTTGGAAAGGGATCGTTCTTGCTATTATTGTTGCTATTATGACTATAATTGCTATCATTACCATACTTGCTATGAATACTATTCTTATTATTGCTGTTACCCCAAACCCTAGTTCCTAAACCATAAACCCTAATTCCTAAACCCTAATTCCAAAACCCTAATTCCTAAACCCTAACTCCTAAACCCTAACTCCTAAACCCCAAACCCTAAATCCTAATCCCTAAACCACAAACCCTAACTCCTAAACCCTAAACCCTAATTCCTAATCCCTAAATCCCTAAACCCTAACTCCTAAACCCCAAACCCCTAAACCCTAAATCCCCCAAAACCCTGAGCAGGGCCGCGCGATTGGTCAGGAGGAGTTGGACCATGGCAGCCTCCAAGCAGCTGCTTTGGGGGATTTAGGGTTTAGGGTTTAGGGGTTTAGGGTGTAGGGTTTAGGGTGTAGGGTTTAGGGGGGAAGTGCAGAAGAACATCGTTCAGGGCTAAGGGTTGATAAGGTTTATAGGGTTTAGTGGGTTTCAGAGATTTTGGATTTAAGGTTTAGGGTTTATAGGGCTTACAGGGTGTATAGAATTTATAGGATTTTGGGGCTTAAGGTTGAGGGTTTATACAAATTATAGGGTTTTGGGTTTCAGGTTTAGTGTTTAGGGTTTGGGAAACATAAACTCCCAAGTGTGTACTAGTTCCAAAAATTCAATTGTCAGTTGCTGTATAAAAACTAAAGGGCCGCACCTCCTAAGATCAGGATGATTCCTGCCAGAAAAAACCATACGCTGTAAACAGGCACATTCCAATGGCCTGTGGCCTCTTACTGTAAGCTTGCACCAGCATAACAAGCGGGTAGCTTCCTGCTACGTAACCCCTGATTTTCGGCTCAACACTTCTACTACCCAAAACAACCCCTAGGTATCTAAGTATAGAAATACTACCTGCATAGGGCCCTAGAGTCTGTTAATATTACCTACATTGGGCTTTTTGGATCCAATACATCCCTATGAGTTCCTAGTTGCCATTTCATGTTGCATATGCCTTCCCTTTTGATTCTCCATTCTTAGGCTATTTGGATCCCAAGATCGACGCCAAAATACGAAAATCCTTAAGTATTCTGGGAACCCAAATAAGGTACTCCCAATTTCGGGACACCCCATTTGCATGCCTAGGATTGCTCCGTAAACCCTGAACCCTAAAGCATGCGGGAGCCCGGCACGTCCGTTGGCGCAAGCGGCAAACAGCGGCCTGAGATTGCTGCCATTCGCGCGGCTGTGTGAGGTTATACATCCCCCTTAAGTAGATAGAGTACGGAGTTCAGGGTTTAGGTGTTAGTCCACCGTAAGTAGATGAATATGGGGTTTAGGGTTTAGTCCCCCTTAAGTAGATATAATATGGGGTTCAGGGTTTAGGGTTTAGGGGTTAGTCCGCCTCAAGTAATCAAGGACAGTTCCAGGTGGGTAGTTACCCTTATAAGAGGCCTATATAAACCTCATATAGNNCCCATTACCCTTATACGAGCCTTATATGAGCCTTATATGGGGGTACCCACCTGGTAACTACCCACCTGAAACTGTCCCTGAAAGTAAGTAGAATATGGGGTACATGAGGATCCACATATAATATACCTGAAGCCATATTCTATCTACTTAGTGGGGGACTATAGAGGTTCTAGCAGGTTAGGATTTGGGGTTTTTGGGATTAGGGTTTTGGGCTGGGTTCTGCCTAAACCACAAAACCTGAGTAACAGGATTTTAGGGGTTTGGGTTTTGGGATTAGGGCTTGGGGTTTAGGTTCTACCTGAACGCCTAAAGTTAAAGAGTAAGTATTATAAGGGCCCCGACCCGTAAGAACAGCCAAAAAAGGCCATTATTCTACATACTGTTGGTTCAGCTAGGTGTCAAGAGGGCTGTTGGGAAAGGCTGGGTGAGAGGCGTTTGAAGCTAATTTGAGGGTGAGGAACTCCTTGGTAGTTATCCACTGCAATGGACACATCCCTTCACAACCTTCTTCACTGTCAACCTTCTCCGACCCCTGAACCCTCAAACACATAAACCTTAAACCGCACGTGCTGGCTGCCTCATCCTCCCCAAGCCCGCCATCGCAACTCGCACTGCCTAGGCCCTAAATGCCTTTGCCATGGCCTGGCAAAGTTCGCACAATTTGCTTCGCACCTGTAGATATCCTGAACTATACACATGTCTGCCAGAAAACCTTACAATGATTCTTACTACCCCTAAACCCTAACCCCCTAAACCCTAAACCCTAAACCCCTTACCCATAAACCCTAAACCCCTAAACCCTAAACCCCTAAACCCTAATAAAAGAGCTGGGCTCTGGACGTCTCCCCTGCAGAGTTCCGTGTGGGCTTTCCTGCCAGGTCCTGCAACTTTCGCTGGGTATGGGGGACCGGCTGCCTGGGTTGTTTTGGGTCCTAGGATTTAGGGGTTGGGGTTTGGGGGTTTGGGATTTAGGGCTTAGGGTTTAGGGTTTAGGGGTTTAGGGGTTGAGGGTTAAGCCGCTGGAAAGGGGGGGTAGTCAAGTACTGGCTGTTGCAGCTGCAGGCTACTTGCTTCAAACAAGAACCATAGAACCCAATCTTGTTTCCGGCTTGGGAATGCGAGAGGTCTACCGAAGATTCCCTGCAAGGACCGCACTTTTCAGATAAAATGTCCTGAATACTCGGTACCTTCTATCTAATGCTGATCCTACACCGCGTGCTGATTTAGAGTACTAGCGACTTCATAAGGGATAAGGAGGATTATATTTGGTTCGTCTTGTATTCCTATTCTACCACTATTATGGGGTGTCCACCTGAGTGATGAGGAACCATGCCCCAGCAAATAAAGGGGTGCCGCACAACTTCGGCTGCTCAAGCTGAAGAGGAACGCATACTTGGGAGGTTTCCAAAATTAGGGGGCTATAATCCCGCTATTCAGGAAAATAAGCCACGGCAGATTAGAGGTAGATCTCCTACAGTCTCCAGGCAGAAGCGACATCCTGGAATTTCGAAATTCCTGTTCCTCTACATCATGAAGGTTCCTGAACGTTAAAAAGGAAATGCCATGCCTCTCCAGCTCATTTCTGAGAAGGCGCTCACCATCCCCCCGCTCCCCCCACCCACATGTATGCGTCACGAAAGCGTCGTAAAATCATAGGGTTTACAGGTCGTCATCATCATCATCATCATCACCATCGTCCTCATGATCTCATGATCATCATCATTTGTGGGTTGTCACAGCCAAGAAATGATGAGGTTGGGAGGATGCTTACGAGATGGTCTTGACCCACCCCACTACAACTGCCACAGGGCTGATGTTCACATCGCAAGAAGCCATCGCAAAAACTAAGAAAATTTGGTAGATTCCCGATATAGACACCAAAACACGATAATCCTTGCTAAGGGGACCCCCAAAATTGTACCCCTAATTTCGGGGAACACCCATATTTGAGTACTAAGGTATAGAGGAATGGATGGTGCTGGTACCACGCGGAGAAATCTGCGCCTACGGTTCTTTCGCAACTGTCACTGACAGAGTTCAGGGTTGCGGCTTAGGGCTGAGGGTTTAGGAAGCTGCTAGAATTGCCACGTCCTTACATTAGGTTGCTTCTGCAGGCTTGCAGCAAACTCCCAGTTTACAACTGAAAAAGGGCTACACGCTAAGTGGTAACTTACTGGTTCTTAGTGGGAACAAGGGAAGGATTGCATAGGGTTTAGACATAGGGATATATTACCTTATTCCCTGCTAAGAATCAGGAAAAGTAAAAAGCATCGCCTTCATGTGTGGCATTAAGCTTTTACACAAGGGATCCTCAGTTACCGTCTAGGGTACTAACCCAAACCACATTACTAATTCCCTACGTTATGCCATAGAAATGCTTAAAATCCTTCGGGCTACAGAACCTAACGCCTAAACCCTAAGACATGAACCCTAAAACGCATGCTGCTTTGTGACACCTCCTTTTTTCGCAATGACTAGGGAGGTTTTGGGGGGGCCTTAGGAGGATGGCTTGCGGGGATACTTTCCTCCCCACAGCTTCATCCCTGCCGCCACAAGTTTTAAGGGTTTATGGGTTCAGGGGTCTACTCAATTTCAACTTGGGCAGAATACTGATCAAAGCTTATGGTAATGGATTACTCGAAGAGTAAGCTTGGGAAAGGCCCCTCGTCGGCCCCAAATAGGGCTCCTCCCTCTGCTTCGAAACCGTGCTCATGGCAATCGCCAGAAAGCTGTATTAAACGAAGTGAGACATGTTGAAATTGCCGAAAATCGGGCAAAAGGGACTCGTGGTCCCGCGACCAATCGCATGTGGGTATGTTTCAAACAAAGGGCCCCTGTACAGCCCCGACAAATCGAGGACCTTCTTGTGCGGGCCAAAAAAACTAAGTGTCAACCTCTCTCATGTCCTTCCATAGGCCAAACAGCACGCACAAAGAAGTCTACATCCATGCCCCAATACTCCTTAACTTATTCAGAACTTGTTCACACTGAAGGGAAGGCTGTAAAGGGGCACCTAAACCAAATCGCCCCCTAGAACGCCGAAACGTAAGCCTATATCATCGCAGAGGCCACGAGGATTGACTTGCTGCAGCAGCTGCAGCCATAAGAGCAGCCCTAGATTCCGTAAAAGTATGGCTCAGGAGGTGGCGGCGGCACTGCTGACTCCAATAGCTGCTGGATGGCGATATGGCCTGCGTTCAAGCGGAAGAGCAATAAGGATAGTGACGCTGAAGAACTCAGACAAAGCAGCATGTGAAAAACAGGGTCATTCATGTTGTGCTTTTGCTGCTGTTCTTCTAGTTCCCCTCTGTGTGCGCTCCTATACATCTATACATCTACTCGCACAGTTTGAAAGCTTGGGTCAGGCGTGTGGGTGTATAGCCCAGATGCTGAGTGACCAGTGTCCTTTGGATTGGCGGCCCTACCGCAACGAGGACCGCCCCATTTACAAATCAGTTCTATCCGGGAACAAAAAACCAGTACAGGCGGTCACAAGTAGTTTCAGTCCTCGGATATGCATTTCAGCTGAGCAGTACATCTATCTTGCGTAATGGGATGTTGCCCAACCGGGCCTAGCATGCTTACTATGGCCGCAGGTGATTGCTATGCTGCTTTAGGGTTTAGGGTTTACAGGGTTTAGGATTTATAGAGTTTATGGGGTTTAGGTCTATTAGGGTTTATAGGGTTCAGGGTCCATTAGGGTTCTCTGGGCCCATTGTCCATCGCCATGATCTGCCAAGCAATTACATGTGCGTCCACTGCCTTTGCGTCCGGCGATTTCATGTGGAGACAGCCCATCGTTGTTGACTATGTCCTTTCGAAGCCAAATAAAGGGTCAAAACGATGGCAAAGTGCCTTGGGCCTAGACTGTCCCTGAGCATCCAAATAGCCCAATGTAGACAATATTCACAGTCTTTAAGGCCCAATGTAGGTATTATTTGTTCCATTCCATGTTTCATGTTCTTCTCTATTTGATTCTCCTTTATTTGTATACTTGCATCCTTGGGGTCTAACTTTGGTTTCCCTAAACCCTTAAACCCTGAACCCTAAGTGTAACTTGGGTTGCAAAACGGTTTATCTCACTTCAACACGAATTTGGGAGACCTTGCACTTGATATCACTTCACCTTAAGGGTTTAAGGTTTTAGGGTTTGAGGGTTCAAGGGTTTTAGGGTTTTAGGGTTTAGGGTTTAAGGGTTTTAGGGGGTTTAGGGTTGCCTTAAAGCCAAGCCAAAGCTGTGATACCAGATAGCACACGAACCACGAAGGGCCCCAACACATGAGAGTAACATGTTCTTCACAAAATCCTAGCCAATATGTGCGAGTACCAAAACTAGCAAGCATTCATCTCTAATCCCTACACCCTATATGACCCCATTATAGTAGTTTCCATTTTAATTTCCATTATCCCAAAATAACCCAAAAATAACCACCAATAGACTCATGGATTACTCTCCCCCAAACTAACATGGAAATCCATATAGTCCCCTTAGTCTTTATAGGGCCCTTTTTGGGTTTCCATGTTAGTTTCCGGGAGTGTAGTTGGTTTGATCCCTGCGGGACAGCTCTCGAATTGGAGCCCTGGGGCCGCCTCACAAAAATTTTGCACGTCATCTTGTCTGCAACCCTAAACTCCAACACAATATACCCCTATAGAACCCCAATATAACATACCCCTATATAACCCCTGCATAACCCCAATAACAATAATAGTATGGTAGTTTCCATTTTATTTTCCATTATCCCCCCACTATAACCCTACCATTATTCCCTACATAACCCCTATACAACCCCAAAAGTATGCAGAATAATGGCCTGCTGGGATGGTTTCAAGGGTTTGGGGTCACTGTTTTACCTACTTTGTGGGCTTTTAGGGTTTAGATCTTAGGGCTTAGGTTTAGATCTTAGGGCTTAGGATTAGAGTTTAGGGCTTAGGGTTTAGGGCATAGGTAACCTTTTTGACACTGGGCCCTGCTGGCAACACCTAGCCGCGGATAGGACAAAGGTATTTGATAGGATTTTCGTAGCTCTGGCTCGGTGCTCCGAAACTGCAATCTCCTGGGTTGCTGTTTATGGGAACTTGAATTAAGTTACTATAGGGTTTAGGGTTTAGGGTTTGGGGTTTAGGGTTTAGGGTTTAGGGTTTAAGGTTTAGGGTTTAAGGTTTAGGGTTTAGGGTTTAGGGTATATTCTCCCCCTATAATGGAGAATCAAATGGAAAAGAACATGGAAAATGAAATGGAAACTGGGGGGATATAGGGATTTAAGGAACTTAAATTAAGTTACTACATTGGGGAAACCCTATTATTTACTCTCTATATATATATATACCCATTATGGTAACTTAATTTAAGTTCCTTAACAGCAACCCAGTAGCCTGAAGCCAGACGGGGTGTCAAGCTGACCTAGACACACCATCCTCGAGTCCCCCTCCAGTAGATAGAATAAAGGGTATATGGGGATCTTACTATAATGTACCCAAAAGCCATATTCTATCGACTTCAGGGGGACCATAATTTCATTGTGTGTGATCACAGTTGTAGAGATGGTATCTGACTGATGGGCATGTGGCCTGGACTCACTCATGCGTTATCCCATGTTGGAACGATACCCAGGTTCCTGAAACTACATATCATGCCCCATTTAGTTCCATCAGCGGTGTGCCCCTGTGGTTCTGCTTCGGGTTGTACTAGAACTAAACATGCTTCTAAGGAAATAGGCGGATATTACCATGACTAGAAGTAGGGTTTAGGGTTTAGGGGGCTTTAGCGCTAAACCCTAAACCGAAGAAGCACTGGTCAGTCCTTGTTTGCTCCCGCCTTAAGAAGGGACCTGCAGCGTCTTAGGACTTCGGCTTTGGGGTTCTTTACCTGTAGAGCCTCAGGTTTAGGGTTTAGGGTTTAGGTTACTCAAGTTACAGATGAAGGGTATTGACGCCAGCGAGGGAGGGGAAACGGCGTTCTTGCAATCACTTTCTCAGCAGAAAATGGGTGGATCAGGTGCTCAGGAGATAGTCCACCACAGCAGCGGCTGATAACCATCACGCATTGAGAGACGCAGATTTAGCAGGTGCTGGCTTGAAGAAATGGTTCTCGCTCGTGGGCTGCGGAATTCAGACGTGATAGTGGGTGTCAGAAAGCTATGACAAGCTGAACCTGAGAAGATGTCTTGGACCTGAGAGAAAGATCACTGAATGAGTGAGGATGCTCGATCTTGTGCTTCAACATCAGTTTTTGCAATGCCCTCCCTCCGCCACACTGGAGGGGCTTTAGCGTGAGCGCTTTTTTGGGGCCATCACTGGGAGTTTCATGGAAAGTTGCAGGGTATCGCTTGACAGAAATGCGCAGAGTGATTTTGTCAGGCTTATATGGACCAGTAATGTTTGTACCAGGCACGTGTGCTTAGGCTTTGAGTGAGTAGTGGACCTTCAGTTACTAGTTACCGGAACAAATCAAAGTCACGAGGAATCAGGACGTTTGCATCATTCAAGGCTTTTTGGTTTCCGACTCACATACACTCCCTTCATACTCCCTTGCATAATCACCTATATAACCCCTTAGGAGCTTAGACTATACCTCATCTAGACAAAACTGAAGGGAAAGGCACCGCAACCCTGAACCCCCCAAGCCCGAAAGCCCTTTCTCTGTGCATCTTAGGACCCTGCAGGCCCCAGAGAAGCCTGTAACCACTGCTTCCGATTCTAGAACTAGTACTCATGAATCCTTCACGTGTATACATGCCTGATTTGGCTTCAAACTCCTCTTCAGAAAATCCGCCTTGCGGCATCAAACAGCGGCGAGTGTCAAAATCTACTCCGCCCAGATACACTGAAAAGGATACTACAGGGGGCCTAATAATTGCCAATATCATTTTGAGGTCCATTTGAGGCACCATACACTATAATGATACAAGGAATATGGAACCATCAAGTTGGTAGTTATTTAGGCCCCTAAACCCTATGATAATATAGCAATTTCCATTTTCTTTTCCATTATCCCACTATAACCCAGATCTAACCCCTATATAACCCTATATGAGCTACAGTCTAAACTCCTAGTATCCCCCTTAATAAGCCCTATAGTAATCCCCCATATAGCCCCCTATATAATCCCCTTTAAGGAGTTTCGACTATAACCCTATATAGTTATTTAGGCCCCTCTATTACAGGGAGAATCCTGATTTCCCAACCTCACGCACTCCACATGTCCCTCGGCGGCCGCCAGGAAAAGTGCTGTGGCACCGTCCTTTCGAGCCCAATCCTTGGAGGCACCGGCCTGCAGGGGGGTAGAGGGGGTTTAAGGGGTTAAGAGGGTCAAGGGTTTAAGGGTTTAGGGGGTTTAGGGTTTAGGGTTTGGGTTTTAGGGGTTAAGGCTTAAAAGGCGTTAGGGTCTAGGTTAAGGGTTTAGGGGCTTTAGGGTTAAGGCTTAAAGATTTAGGGTCTAGGGCTTCTTAGCGTCTAGGGTTTAAGGGTTTAGGATTTGTGGGATAAGGGTTTTGGGGTTTAGGGTTTATGGGTTAAGGGTTACTCCCAGGAATAGCGAGTCAAATGGAATCATAAAGGTTCCCTTCAAGGGGCTATAACTAAACCCTCAACCTAAATCCTAAACCCTGAACCCTAAACCCTATAGTAGTTTCCATCTTCTTTTCCATTCCTTCACTCCCAGCTAACCAGCTACAGCGGAAACCCAGAAAGAGTAGAGACGACTCTTCGTATGAGGGATACGTGCATATATGTGGGCTAAGAGCCAGACTGCTAGTATCCTCCTTAATAACTCCTATAATATAAGGTGTATGCTTTAGGGCTTCGGGTCTAGGATCTAAACTCCTAGTATCCACCTTAATAACCCCTGCAATGGTCCGCTATATAATCCTTGTGTAACCCCTTTAAGGAGTTTGGACTACAGCTCACGTGGCACTGGAAGTCAGCTGGCACCGATTTGCCGTAGAAGAAATGATCAGGAGAAATGTTTGAGGCCGCACCGGCTACATGAGGGTATGGGGTGTTGGCCTTGGTTTTGGCAGAGATGCTCAAGATTAAAAGCTGGACTTGAGGGCGCGCGGTGACGACAATGATGTTGCCTCAAGCACGACCTAACCCTTTTTCTCTTCCTTCTGCCCGCATGCGGATGCAGAAGCACGACCACTGGTGCATTTACTGCGGCTACCCGTACTGCCGAGGATTCAGACTTGACTCGCGATGACACTAAAACCTGTAACATCGAGCATAGCAATGGGGTTTAAGGTTTACGGAAACCCTGAAACCCTCAACCCTCAACCCTTAAATCCTAAACCCTGAAAGCCTATAAACCCTCAACCCTGAAACCTAAAACCCATCTTTGGACAGCTGGATGGCCTGAAGTAGTAGTGGCACCACCTGCACACTGGCATGGAGGGGGAGTAAGGGAGCCAAACTTACGAGGCTCACAGCTCCCATTGCAGAGACTAGGGTCCCCCTTTTCAGAAACTACCCTTTAGGGATTACATAGGGGTTATATAGGGTAACATGGGGGGTTACTGAGGGATAATGGAAAAGAAATGGAAACACTATGTAGGGTTCAGGGTTTAAGTGTGAGGTTAAGGGCTTCATGTGAGTGACCATATGAACTACAGACTAACTCCTTAAAGGCGAGGTCTATGGGGAATTATGGGGTTATGAAGGGGGGATACTAAGAGCTTAGACTATAGCTCATATTCTGGATGTATAGTAAATAACCGGGTTTCCTTGTGAGATTAACTTGATTTAAGTCCAGCCGTAGTCCAAAGAGAAGGGCGCAGTACCTAAACCCTAAACCCCTAGAGGCCCGAATCTCCCACCCTAAGCCTACCAGCCTCCATCTGGTTTTCCTGGGAGGCCGCTGTAAGGCAGGTGTCCTTAGACGCCGATTTGCCAAGACTACCCTCTTCTGCCTGATTTCTTCACAAATGGGATGGGCATGTTGATCCAAACCAAACGCCTGTGGCGTTCTTCGAACTAAGTAAGTGGTCATTCCAGCCATGAGCCCCCCATGCAGGGTTTAGGGTTTAGAGTTTGGGGTTTTTAGGGTTTAGGGTTTTTAGGGTTTAGGGGTTAGCGGCTGTCTGTATGGAAGTTCACCCTGCGTGCATCAGCACCATGACAATCTGGGTTGGGGGCTTACGAAGCTTGACGCCCCATACTGAAATCTCAAGAGTCCACGCCCGCATCATAGAAGTGGGGGACTGATTATAAGGACCACAACCCCAATATATACCCTATTATACTATAGTAGTTTCCATTTTCTTTTCCATTATCCCTATACAACCCCAAGAATATACCCCATATTCTATCTACTTAAGGGGGACTATACCCTAAACCCTAAACCCCAAACCCTAAACCCCATATTCTATCTACTTAAGGGAGACTATATTCAGATATAGAAAGGTTTGGTCGCTTTAAGCAGCATTTGGAGCTGTGATCCCGGAATCTGAACACATGGAAGTTTCCCCGAGTCAAGTGTTTTTTTGGGGAGTTAAGGGTTTAGGGTTTAGGGTTTAGAGGTTTAGGGCTTAGGGTTGTAGGGGTGTAGGAGTTGGGGTTTAGAGGTTTAGGGTTTAGGGGCTTTAGTATTTGAAGGTCTATATTGGGGTCCCCCTATCTTGGGACATTACCCCACACACCCAAGGTAGCTGAAGTGGACCCCAAACGCAGAAGTAAGACTCGTACCTGGACGTCAAAGATTACACAGAAGCTTCCCTAAACCCTTAACCTTTACCCCTATCCTCCCTAAATCGTAGTTTCCATTTTTCATTGCCCAAATTCCTACACACGTCCATACAAGCCCTGAACAGCTCACTAAATAACAGATTCCCTTTTCTTTCCCATTATTCCTGTATCCTGATATAGATATATACTCGCTATATACCCTAACCCTACACCCTAAACCCTAAACCCTAAACCCTAAACTCAATTCCAGACTGCAGCTCGGGGATCCCCTGTGTTCTGACAAGACATGTTCACATCCGCCATGGCTGCCAGCAAGACACGAACCACCTGGCTCTGCATCACAGGTTTGAAAGGATCCCACATGGCAAGTTACCCTAAGCCCTAAACCCCAAACTGTGAATCCTGAACCCTCAACCCTGAACCCTAAACTGGAATCCTAGGTTTCAGGACATTGAGGTCTGGGATTCATGATTCTGGGCTGTCTAGGCTTGTAAGGTTGGGTACTAGATTCCATTACCTGAACCTTAAACGCTAAACCCTGAACCCTACCCCAAGAGCATGTAGAATAATGTCCTGTTGGGCAGTTGTTGAGGGTTTGGGCTATTGTTTAGCCTACTTTTGGTGTCCAGGTTAAGCCTGATACTAGGCGAACCCTCCATGCCACCTCTCTTCCTCTTGGAAAAATAAGGGTTTAGGATTTAGGCTTTAGGGTTTAGGGAACACAGAGGCTCTTTCATCCCCCACTGCAGGTTTAACACCCAAAACCCTCTTGAAGACCCCTCACGGGGCAGATAGAGGTTACCATGAAATTGGGTAGAAATTCAGCAGTAGGCGGGCTGGGGATTTTGAGTCTACCATAATATACCATAACGTATCATAACATACCATACTCTACCAGAATTTATCATAATAGACCACAGTAGATCATGCTATATGATATGAGCCATAGTCTTAACTCCTATTTTCTCCTAGCACCCCCTATAATAGTCCCCTATAAAATCCCCCAATTAGGAGTTTAGGCTATAGCGCATATGGTGAAATACTGTTATGGGATTGTGCTTGGCCCAAACAGGCTTGAGGTCAAACGACGACAGCTGCCCACCACCACGCCTCTTAGGGTTTAGGGTTTCGGGGTTAGCTCTACGGGTTTAGAGTGGAGGGTGTTTAGGGTTGAGGGATGCGCTGCAATGCTGGGCTTTTCAGATTCTAGCTGCGATATGCTCAGTGTCTTTCACGGCGGCTCTTGATTGTTGCGCCTGACAAGCAGAAGGAGAGGGGTGCAGGCCATGTCATTTTGACAACCCAGACCCCTGGGAGGATCTAAAAATTAGATCCCCTATATAGACCCATTATAACCCCTATATAATCCTTACATAATTTCCCATATGGTTCTAGGGGATCTAATTTTTAGATCCCT